>WFAB01001417.1:0-194588 GCA_018977245.1 Lethenteron camtschaticum | reverse complement strand
CGCGACAACCCGCCGAGCCAACTTACGCCACTGCGTTATCGAGCGACAAGGCGCAGATACTGGCCTCCCATATTTTACAACATCCGCGTCGCACAACAACGGCGATGAGTGAGGTGTCAGGCCTTGCCGGGTGTCTGGTGCGCACCGACTTGCCTGTGCCGGAGGGTCTTTCTTTGGGGCGTCCGCTGTCGAGGCCTCCTGCTGGGGCGGCCCCGGAACCCGGGCCCAGCAGTCCCTGGCATAGTGTCCCCGACGGCCGCAGCGGAAGCAGTCGACGTCGGGTCGGCGCGCAGCAGGCACCCCGTCCCGACGCGGCCGCGCCGGCGGCGGAGCCCGCGGCCCCGGCCCGCTTCGAGCCGGCCACGGAGCGGAGGCGGCCGACAGCTCCTTTGGGCCGGTCGCATCCGGCACGTACACGGCCTTTGTAGGGTCCCACCCTACGGCCCCCCCATCGACGACAGGACCGCCCGTCCACGCCGTGACTTGTTTCCAGCGGCGGAGATTGAACTGGGCGTCCAAACACTTGGCCGCGGCCCGGGACGTGAGTTTCTCGTGACCGCACGCCGGCATAGGAATGCCCAGATCCCGGGATAACTCCAACATCTTCCCCAAGATGAGAGGTTCCAGCAGGTCAGGCTCCGTCTCCGGGTAAGCGGCCATAGCGAGTTCCAGCACGGCGCCCCTGTACGCTACAGGCGACTCCTCCGGTGCGCGTTGCCGCTGCACGAAGCGGCGATGGGCGTCATCCGGTGGCTCGTACGCGTCCGCCATTTCGTCGAACACTCCACGCAGTGTTTTCTTCTTCGCAGCTTTTATAGAGCGAAAAAAACGCACAGACTCATCGTCAAGGAGAGTCGGAAGCACCTCCAGCGCCTCGGCGTCCGTCCACCTTGCCGTTCGTACCGCCGCCAAAAATCGACAAGCGAACGCACTCCAATCACCCCGATGGAGAACTCCTTAACGGTTGTAAGGTGACGACTGCGGCTCCTTGGCCTGCTTCCGTCCGTCACCGACTCTTCCGGCGGCAAGTTCAGCAAGGCGTCGCAACGCGGTGTCGCCAAGATGGCGGACGATCCTCGTGGCGGCCCCAAAATGGCGGCTTCCCGCCTTCCGTGGTGCGCCACGCCCAAGATGGCGTCTTCACGCCGCGTGGCCGATGGCGGCGCCATCGAAGACACTCCGGGCTCCTGCCGATCACCACCATCCCCCTCCAACGCCGCCCTTGGCGTGACAAGGTCACACAATTCGGTGATGACGGTTTTAAGAGTCGCCAGCTGCTCCGCCATTCGGGTCCATCTCACATCTTCGTCCTTCAACGCAGGCGGGGCGGACGCAGCGGCAACTTCCTCGACACCCGGGCCCTCACGGATCTCCCCCTCCGCCGAAGTGAAGCCGACCTCAGGAGGAAGCTCGTCGTCGTCCGATGATGAAGCGACGCCGGAGATGGGATATTCTTTTTCCTCAGTTGTTTCGCCATGCCGTTTCACTTCTGACTCCAGTGTAATAAATGGGCTCTGACACTTCTTTCTGTCTTCGTGTCTTTATTCGGGTTCTCGTCTTTACCCACACGGCACTCTGTTATAACTCCTGTAATTGCAGCCCCGGCTATTCTCTGCTATTATAGCTTCTTCTTTCCTCCGACTCTCCGCTTCATCTACTCCCCTCCTTCTTGCAGACTCGCTGCTACCCTTATGCAGGCTCCCGCTGCTACCCTTATGTGCAGACCCTCTGGCTGCCACTGTATGCAGACCCGCTGCCCACTCTCTCTCTGCAGCCCCGCTGCTGACTGCAGCCCTCCCTGCTGCCTCGGGTCGGTCACCGCTGGCCTACGGTGCCGATCCTCGTTGCTCCCCGTGTTCGTGGCGATCTCGCCACACCCCGCTTCGCCCTACGTGGCCTTCCTCTATTCCTGGTTCCCCGTCACTCCCCTTCCTCTTCCGGTTCCCCTCCTTCTATACTCAACCCCTCTCCCCACGTGACCTAACTCCTCCCCCCCTGACGGCACCTCCGAAGGGCCATTTACAACCGCATTACATTTGTATAATTTGAATTATGAACTTGTATTCCATTCATTAAATTGCAAGCGTATAAACACCATCTTGTTGGTTTATTTACTATTAAATTAATGGTTTTCTTAATCTATGTAGTTATGTTTAAGTGAGTGAGGTGGTAGTACTAAATGTGAATTTGAGTTACATGTAAATTATTGTGCAATGGATTTGTCTGTGTGCACCTAGCCTGGCACGGACAATATGGACTATGTTATTATTAAGTCGTGAAAGAGATTGTTTATTTGTTGTCTGTTATGTTTGTGTCAATTTACATATCTATATTTTATAGCTGTGTTAATTTGATGGGTGGTGGTGATGGATAGGTGCGAGTTTTAATTTAAAAATTAATAAAGATCTGCTTTGTTTTTAAAGATGACTGATCATACGTTATTGCAACCATATCCTTCCTTTAAAAANCACGGACGAGGAGACATTCACACACGAGTGTGCATGTGTTTCTACGAGTTTTAACGTTAATATACTTGCAGAACAATAAAGACCTGATATGTTAAAGATGACTGATCGTCCCTTATTGCTACAATGTTCATAGCGAACACGTGTGGAGGCGAGTTTCCGGTGAAGCATCTCCATCACACAAGTTTACCCTTACCTGGCAGCATCGTGGCAGTCCGCTGGTCACACTCACTACGTCACACTCACGAGCTGTAGGGGCGGGGCTCTGTCTGCTCAGTGGCGCTGTTTTCATTCATTTAGCACCACGAGCGGGGAGTCGCATCCCTGTAGTTCCCTGTTGTGGTGCCGCATTCATTACCACGTTGCCCTCAATTCTTTGTACGACACAAAATTATAACAATACACGAGTATACACTCCCATGTACACACACCCACACACGAGTGGGCATGCGCAGTGGTGTAGATACATACACAAATGTGCATTCACACCGCTTTGTACATACACACACGATGCCCTGAATTACGTTATACTTTTGAAAAAAAAACGCATTCAATTCTAATTCCTTCTGTTTCCACCCAAACGCTTGGAATTATTAATAATATTTTAAATAGTGGCCCCATGTTTAATGGGTGTAGTGAAGACATTAGTTTAGTTTATTTAATTCCATTTGTTTGCATTTGCTACGGCACACTGGTTGAGATTATTCTTCCCATTTATGAAATCTCTAGAATCATTTACATTTTCTTCATAAACTTCCTTGCATTCAGTTATTCTCGCATGTAACGCTCCTCATATCTAACAAACCTAATCTCATGTGGCCATTGTGCTTAAGCCGAAGTAGGATTTTGCACATTTCCAATGGCCTGTAAACTGTGATCAAGTTATCGGCCTTACCTGTGAAATACAGTATAATATATTGTTGATCGAGATATACTTATACGAAGAGGTGCATGTTTCATATCGTGTTGATGTGGTTTTATGAATATGTTTAAGGACCTTTGTTGATCAGGGTGTGTCTAGACAACGAAGGTGAATTGTTATATTCGATCAATTAAAATTGTTACAATTGCCGTGGATACCCATCTGGATGGTATCGTTTGTAAGCGTTGTTTATTATATTGTAACGCAGCCATGATCGCATTTCAGTCTATAGCAGAAAGTCTCGTGTGTATTTAGACTTTTGTGTAATACAGTGCTGTGTGTACGAATGTGTTGACACATTTNCCACGTGTTTNCACGGTAAGTGCATTGAATGTGGAGGGGTAACCAGCCCTCGCAACAGTCCGGAGACCTCGAGGGCCGCTGTGATCGCTATGAGCATTCCCTCTGGAACATTGCTCACAGTTACCACAGCTTTACCGTCCGCCGATGCGGTAGGGGTTGTTTTTACAGAACTTTACTCGTGGCAGGGAATGCCAAACAACAGGGAGAGTGGCTCTTCTGAACAAATAACGAAGGGGCATGGACTGTGGCGGTGAGCTGTGGGAAGCTGTATGCCCAGGCGAGGAGTGGTGGTTGCTCATGCCTACCCCGAAGGTGAACATCATTGCAGGGATGCAGGCAAGACCGATTAGTCATATGCCTTTCATAATATCCCGTAATAGAATCACACTGTGCTCGAATTAATGCATTGTGTATGTATCTATATGCGAACTGCGGGCTGCGGGATTTGAATTGCACAATAAATATAAAATAAATATGCTCAACAAGTTTGATTAGGATTGTGCGGTTAATTGTTAATAAATACTGTAAATAGCTATTCCAATCCATTGAGATTGCACATTCAGCAAATTACAATGCGGCCACAATGCGATCCTAATAATTATAGTGCAATTCTAATCCCGCACCCCAGTACGCATATCCGTCCCTAGGTCCGCAAATATATATATATATATACATACATCCGAGTATAGTGGATTATAATGTAGGAGGTCAGAGAAGGAATCTAACTCGACTTATATGCATCTCGGTGGATGCATGAGCAACCACCACTCCTCGCCTCCAGTTGATTGGGAGGTGTGCCCACGGTAGCCTGGGGCTTAGCGCTTTCCACACCTTACGCCACGCTCCCACGCCCCCTTGATTCGTTTTTTTTTNCTCAGAAGAAGAGCCCCTGTTGTTTGGCATTCCCCATCCACGAGTAAAGTTCCGTGAAAAGAATCCGCTACCTCATCGGCGGTGACGGACGGTAACGCTGCGGTGGATGTGAGCAATGTCCTGGAGGGAAGTCTCGTAGCCACCACAGCGGCCCACGAGGCCTCTGAAAGTGAAATAATTTTCCGAGTTCCTTAACTGTTTGAAAAACGAATTAATAAAGATTTTTACGCGAGTTTTAACGTTAATATTGTTGCAGATCATGAAGACCTGATTTGTTTTTAAAGATGACTGATCGTACATTATTGCTACCATTTCCTTCCTTGAAAAANCACGGACAAGTAGAGTTCCAGAAGTGTTCACTTATTCAGAATGACAACAATTTTATACTTTGGACGAATGGCTTCAGTGGAAAAGGACGTCAAAGGGGAAATCGACGTTTACGTGTTTGATTTCAAGAATATCTTTTAACTGTTAAATTCCTATTGGGAAATAGCATGCGTATTAATAAAGATTCGATACGAGTATTAACGTGAGTTTTCTTGCAGATTAATAAAGACCTGTTTTTAAAGATGACTGATCGTACGTTATTGCTACTATATTTCTTTAAAAAACACGGACGAGTAGACATACACACGAGTGTGCATCCAACACGACTGTATATATAGCGGTGTGCATTCACACACGAGTGTGCATGTGTTTCTACGAGTTTTAACGTTAATATACTTGCAGAACAATAAAGACCTGCTATGTTAAAGATGACTGATCGTCCCTTATTGCTACAATGTTCATAGCGAACACGTGTGGAGGCGAGTTTCAGGTGAAGCATCTCCATCACACAAGTTTACCCTTACCTGGCAGCATCGTGGCAGTCCGCTGGTCACACTCACTACGTCACACTCACGAGCTGTAGGGCGGGGCTCTGTCTGCTCAGTGGCGCTGTTTTCATTCATTTAGCACCACGAGCGGGGAGTCTCATCCCTGTAGTTCCCTGTTGTGGTGGCGCATTCCTACCACGTTGCCCCTAATTCTTTGTCTGACGTACACTACACGAACAAATGTGCGAACAAATTATTGTACACACACGTTCACGCATGTACATATCCACATCAACGAGTGTAAATAAACACACGACTGGACATACACAGATGTACAGATCCATGTACATACAAACAGTANTTTTTTTTCACGAGCCCCTGTTGTTTGGTATTACCAGCCACGAGTAAAGTTCGGAAAAAAGAATCCGCTACCTCATCGGCGGTGCCGGACGGTAACGCTGCGGTGGATGTGAGCATTGTCCTGGAGGGAAGGCTCGTAGCCACCACAGAGGCCCACGAGGTCTCGGACGGGTGCGAGGCGCTGGTAACCTCTCCATATTCAATGAAATGACCATAAAAAAACACGACCAAAATATAAACACATACACACGAGTTTAACACGTAAGATTTCGGACCAATATCATCCATAATAGATGTAGTAATCGCACGCATGCCGACACACATACTTCAAGAGCGCAGCTGCGTGGTCAACACATCTATTCTTCAATATAAGCAACGAAACAGTGAGACTTCCCAAATCTGGCTGTCGACTGATGAAGCTAGTTTCAATTACGGATGAAACGTCGTACTCAGATTGTAAATGTTTTGGCTTGGCTCTCCAACACACCGGTGTGCTGTACTAGTGAAACATTTGCATGTTCTGTTTACGTGACAACCCTTACTAGTTGGCTTTGTCGGGTGGTGGCGGGTTTCAACAACACATTTATATATTTAAGCGATCTAACCAAAATTCATATGGACATTATAATAAACCAAGCTTACAAGCTAAACCATTCAGATGATTATTCAAAGTTCATATCATAAATTATTATATAAAACACTCGTTTTATATAAACTTGCACATCTTATTCCAAATCAAGGTCTAGATCACCAATTTTTAAACTTGCAGCAGCTTTGAGGACATTGGGGGTGAATATTAGCAAATTAACACGAATCATGGAATTATGCATGGAGATGCACATCCTTATTCAAACGGAAGTGTACAATTATGCGTGAGATGTACATAGTATTATGTTGCTAGATATGCGGATTGTTAATGTAAAAATTTACAATTGAATGCAAAGTCCGTAATAGGCCAAGTCGAGAACAAAGAATTTGGATGCTAGAGCGAAGATATAAGGGCTTAAAATCAGACCTCAAGATCATTTCGAGAGGGATTTTGATGAGCATAGACACTCGACTCCTCGCTCTGCAGATAACCCTTCTTCCACGAGACCAGCCTGGCGAACACGATTGCTTGGCGACTGGTTGGGGACTTTGCTTCGGAGAGTTCGTGGCGATCTCTTCAGACGGGTTACAGGGACATCGATACGCCGTGCATCAACAAGTAAGTGTCTTTGTTAGTGGATAAACTGGTAATCGCGTGTGTAGTCCGACTTACTGTGTATCGGTTAGACGTTGGTAAGAGTTTGCTTCTTGGCGATTTAAGCCACACATCCACGCACCTTAGAGGGTGCCTTTAACTCTCAACAACACCCGCGACAGTCTCTGAAGAATCAGTCACATGGAGCAGAAAAACTCTCCACAGCGCCACACACACACTGGCAAGAAGCGGTTCAATTGCTCTCTTTGTGGGAAGGCATTTTCACTGAAACAAAATCTTCACACTCACCAGAACACACACACGGGCGAAAAGCCGTTCAATTGTTCTGTGTGTGGGAAGGCATTTGCACAGAAATCAACTCTTCAAAATCACCAGAAAACACACACAAGTGAGAAGCCGTTCAAGTGCTCTGTGTGTGAGAAGGCATTTGCACAGAAATCAACTCTTCACAGTCACCAAAAACACACACGGGTGAGAAGCCATTCCATTGCGCTGTGTGTGGAAGGCATTTTCACAGAAATCAAATATTCACACTCACCAGAAAACACACACGGGTGAGAAGCCATTCAATTGTTCTGTGTGTGGAAGGCATTTTCACGGAAATCAACTCTTAACAATCACCAGAAAACACACGGACGAGAAGCTATTCAATTGTTCTCCGTTGGAGATGACACGGTCATCACCCGAAACAAGCATGAGAAGATCAGCAAAATAGGGAAGTGAAATCAAAAGGTGAAAACAAAGTGCTGCAATGAGTCCTGAAAAAATTCATCTATCGAACCTATGCAGGAGGATCCTGAGAGATGCGTGGATGTAGTGGATGTAATGAGTCCTGACGACAATTCCTTTTCGACCCCATGCAGTTGGATCCTGCGAGATGGCTGGATGTACTGAGCCCTGACGCCAATTCTTTTTTGACCCCATGCAGATTGATAATGAGAAATGGCTGCTGGAGTGGCTGGATAATCAAAGTATTGAGTACTTCTGTAAAGTCCTGGAATGTGCACGTTTGTGTCTCTGTTAGATCAATTATTAGGTGCAATTGATTACATCAGTGATTTCCAGCACTACTCCAAGCTAGTGTAATTATTTTAATAAATCTGTTTGATTGCTCTGTGTGTTGGAAGCATTTTCACGGTCACCAACACTTCACAGGCATCATCAAACAAAGAGTCAAAATTTGTCATGAGTCCTAAACGAAATTCCTCTTTCGACCCATGCAGTTGCATCCTGAGAGATGGCTTGATGTAGTGGAGTAGCTGGAGAGTCATATTCTTCTCTCTTATATATTTTTTCGGTGATTTCTAGGACTTCAAGCTAGAGTGCTGTTGTGAATGCTCTACATTGTGTTCAGATAAAAGTGTTCCTGATAAGTTCCAGAAGTGTTCACATATTTCAAGATGACAACAATTTTATGTTTCGATACATTGCTTCGTCTCGTAGTTGGATCATTGTCTCTGTTAAATGTGCGGTGTTATGGTAGAAGTTGCCATGTGTTGTCATTTTCTCACAGGGTGTGCCGTCTTGTTTAGGATTTGCCCATTTCTGTTATTCATTGTGTCGTGGTGTTTTGTGATTTCCGTGTCTTGAGTGTTGGGGTTTATTCTAGACTTCGTCACGTTAAGGTGGTGCTTTGTGTCCTATCGGATTACTTGTTGATGTGGTGTGATGTGCAGTGGTTGTGAGGTGGTTCAATTCCGGATTTTACTCTAGTGGTTAAGTGGTCTTGTTGAGCTGGAGTTGGAGAAAGTCTGTGACCACAACTTTGCTCAATATTTTTAACATGTTCTTTAATTTTCATGATTGTGTAATAAATTAATTAACTTCAAATAATAAGTTTCAGAGTGTGCGTGGATTGCACGGTCGTTGTTCCTGTGTTTGATGGCTTTGACGAATAGCTTCAGTGGAAAAGGACGTCAAAGGGAAATCGACGTTTCCTTTTGATTTTAAGAATATCTTTTAACTGTTGAATTCCTATTGGGAAATAGCATGCGTATTAATAAAGATTTCGAGTATTAACGTGAGTTTTCTTGCAGATTAATAAAGACCTGTTTTTAAAGATGACTGATCTACGTTATTGCTACCATATTTTCCTTAAAAAAACGGACGAGTAGACNTACACACACGAGTGTGCATCCAAACACGACTGTTTCACACACGAGTGTGCATGTTTCTACGAGTTAATATACTTGCAGAACAATAAAGACCTGATATGTTAAAGATGATTCCCTTATTGCTACAATGTTCATAGCGAACACGTGTGGAGGCGAGTTTCAGGTGAAGCATCTCCATCACACAAGTTTACCCTTACCTGGCAGCATCGTGGCAGTCCGCTGGTCACACTCACTACGTCACACTCACGAGCTGTAGGGGTGGGCTCTGTCTGCTCAGTGGCGCTGTTTTCATTCATTTAGCACCACGAGCGGGAGTCTCATCCCTGTTGTGGTGGCGCATTCCTACCACGTTGCCCCTAATTCTTTGTACGACACAATATAAAACAATTTGTTTGTTCCAATACATAATCATACACGAGTACACATACACACTCCCATGTACACACACACACACANGAGTGGACATACACAGAAGTACAGATCCATGTACATACAAACAGTAGTATACTTGTATAGCGGGGTTTTGTCATTATTTTCACAGGTTAAGCTGACGATATGAATCTTAGATGCCCGCTGCGTGGTCAACACATCTATGCTTCTATATAAGGAACAAAAGAGTGAGACTTCCCAAATCTGGCTGTCGACTGATGAAGCTAGTTTTAATTACAGGCGAAACGTCGTACTCAGATTGTAAATGTTGTGGCTTGGCTCTCCAAAACACCGGTGTGCTGTGCTAGTGACAAATGTGCATGTTCTGTTTACGTGACAACCCTTACTAGTTGGCTTTGTCGAGTGGTGGCGGGTTTCAACTACACATTTGTATATTTAAGCCATCTTTCAGATGAATATTTAAAGTCCATGGCAGAATTTTTAATATAAAACACTCATTTTCTAGAAGCACCCCGCTCAACACTTTTGTCCTTAAATATATTTATAAAACAAAGTCAGTACAGTATAAACTTGCACATCTTATTCTAAATCAATCTCGAGATCACCAATTTTGATATTTCAGACTGTATGTCGCTTTATCATCCTCTAAACTTGCAGCAGTTTAGACGACATTGGGGNTGAATATTAGCAAATTAACACGAATCATGGAATTATGCATGGAGATGCACATCCGTATTCAAACGGAAGTGTACAATTATTCAGTGATATGTACATCCGTATTATGTTGCTAGATATGCGGATTGTAATGTAAAAATTAACAATTGAATGCAAATTCCATAATAGGCCAAGTCGAGAACAAAGAATTTGGATGCTAGAGCGAAGATATAAGGGGCTTAAAATCAGACCTCAGGGTCATTTCGAGACGGATTTTGCTGAGGATATACGCTCGACTCCTCGCTCTGCAGATCACCCTTCTTCCACGAGACCCAGCCTGGCGAGCACGATTGCTTGGCGACTGGTTGGCGACTTCGCTTCGGGAGAGTTCGTGGCAATCTCTTGAGACGGGTTACAGGGACATCTATAAGAGTTAACATGTTTATGGAATTCATATTATTGTTTTTTTCGGTCAAGTCACGTAGAAGGGAAATCATAAAATAATAAAAATATCAAACAAAATTATCACGACGTTTCGACTGCAACACAAGCAAGCATCATCAAGTGTGAAATCAAAATATTTATAGAAATTAGCAAGATAATTACAAATGAAACCGTAAGATGGACTTCAAAATTTGAACAGTGCGTGGAGGAAGCCGAGAGAAAAGTGTTGTGACCTGCCGAGTGGTGGTCGAACGGAGTGGGTGAGAAGAAAATCGGTCTGGAGTCATCATCGCTGAAGGATAACTCAACGAGTGGAATTACACAGGTAGGAGCAACAGTTTCACACTGCCCACCAGGGATTATTTGTCTGTCGTGCATCGCCCCTCCCGAACTTGTACGTTCAGGGATTGGTTGAAGTGCATCACGTGACCGCGAGCTTTCTGTCGTGCACGAATGTGCTGTCCAACCAATATGGTAGCAATAACGTACGACCAGTCATCTTTAAAAACAAATCAGGTCTTTATTAATCTGCAAGAAAACTCACGTTAATACTCGAATCGAAATCTTTATTAATATGCATGCTATTTCCCAATAGGAATTCAACACTTAAAACAGATTCTTAGAATCAAAAACGCAAACGTCGATTTCCCCTTTGACGTCCTTTTCCACTGAATCCATTCGTCCAAGCCATCAAACACAGGAACAACGAACGTGCAATCCACGCACACTCTGAAACCTATGATTTGAAGTGATTTTATTTATTACACAATGATGAAAATTAATGAACATGTTTAAAATATTGAGCAAAGTTGTGATCACAGACTTTCTCCAACTTTGGCTCAACAAGACCACTTAACAACGAGAGTAAAATCAGGAATTGAACCACCTCAAAACCACTGCGCATCACACCACATCAACAAGTAATCCGATCGGACGATAAAGCACCATCTTAACGTGACGAAGTCTAGAATAAACCTCAAGACGCGGAATTCAACATAAACACCACGACAAAATGAATAACAGGAATGGGCAAATCCTAAAACAAGACGGCACACCCAGATCAGTAGCTGTGAGAAGATAACAACACATGGCAACTTCTACCATAAACACCACATATTTAACAGAGACGATGATCCAACTACGAGACGAAGCAATGTATCTATCGAAGTATAAAATTGTTGTCATCTTGAAATAAGTGAACACTTCTGGAACTTATCAGGAACACTTTAATCTGAACACAATATAGAGCATTCACAACATCACTCGAGCTTTAAGTCTTAGAAATCACCGAAAAAATATAAGAGACACGAATATGACTCTCCAGCCACTCCACTACATCAAGCAATCTCTCAGGTTGCAACTGCATGGGGTCGAAAGAGGAATTTCGTTTAGGACTCATGACAACATTTTTACTCTTTTCGTGATGATGCCTGTGAAGTGTTGCTGACTGAAAATGCTTCCAACACACAGAGCAATCAAACGGTTGTGTTAAAATAATAACACTAGCTTGGAGTAGTGCTGGAAATCACTGCTATAATTAATTGCACTTAATAAATTGATCTAACAGAGACACAAACGTGCACATTCCAGGACTTTAACAGAACTACTCAATAATATGATTATCCAGCCACACCAGCAGCCATTTCTCATTATCAACCCGCATGGGGTCTAAAGAGGAATTGTCGTCAGGACTCATTACATCCACGCATCTCTCAGGATCCACCTGCATAGGTTCGAAAGATGGATTTGTTTCAGGACTCATTGCACCACGAGCGGGGAGTCTCATCCCTGTAGTTCCCTGTTGTGGTGGCGCATTCCTACCACGTTGCCCCTCAATTATTTGTACGACACAATATAAAAATAATTTGTTTGTTCCAATACATAATCATACACGAGTACGCATACACTCTCATGTACACACCCACACACGAGTGGACATACACAGCAGTGTAAGTACAAAGGGATTGCGTTCGACTACACGAACAAATGGCAAAATTTTAATATTAAACACTCGTTTTCTAGAAACACCCCGCTCAACACGATTGTACTTAAATATATTTATAAAACAAAGTCAGTACAGTATAAACTTGCACATCTTATTCCAAATCAAGCTCGAGATCACCAATTTTGATACTTCAGACTGTATGTTACTTTATCATCCTCTAAACTTGCAGCAGTTTAGAGGACATTGGGGGTGAATATTAGCAAATTAACACGAATCATGGAATTATGCATAGAGATGCACATCCGTATTCAAACGGAAGTGTACAATTATTCAGTGATATGTACATACGTATTATGTTGCTAGATATGCGGATTGTTAATGTAAAATTAACAATTGAATGCAAATTCCATAATAGGCCAAGTCGAGAACAAAGAATTTGGATGCTAGAGCGAAGATATAAGGGGCTTAAAATCAGACCTCAAGATCATTTCGAGAGGGATTTTGATGAGCATAGACACTCGACTCCTCGCTCTGCAGATAACCCTTCTTCCACGAGACCCAGCCTGGCGAGCACGATTGCTTGGCGACTGGTTGGGGACTTTGCTTCGGGAGAGTTCGTGGCAATCTCTTGAGACGGGTTACAGGGACATCTATAAGAGTTAACATGTTTATGGAATTCATATTATTGTTTTTTTCGGTCAAGTCACGTAGAAGGGAAATCATAAAATAATAAAAATATCAAACAAAATTATCACGACGTTTCGACTGCAACACAAGCAAGCATCATCAAGTGTGAAATCAAAATATTTATAGAAATTAGCAAGATAATTACAAATGAAACCGTAAGATGGACTTCAAAATTTGAACAGTGCGTGGAGGAAGCCGAGAGAAAAGTGTTGTGACCTGCCGAGTGGTGGTCGAACGGAGTGGGTGAGAAGAAAATCGGTCTGGAGTCATCATCGCTGAAGGATAACTCAACGAGTGGAATTACACAGGTAGGAGCAACAGTTTCACACTGCCCACCAGGGATTATTTGTCTGTCGTGCATCGCCCCTCCCGAACTTGTACGTTCAGGGATTGGTTGAAGTGCATCACGTGACCGCGAGCTTTCTGTCGTGCACGAATGTGCTGTCCAACCAATATGGTAGCAATAACGTACGACCAGTCATCTTTAAAAACAAATCAGGTCTTTATTAATCTGCAAGAAAACTCACGTTAATACTCGAATCGAAATCTTTATTAATATGCATGCTATTTCCCAATAGGAATTCAACACTTAAAACAGATTCTTAGAATCAAAAACGCAAACGTCGATTTCCCCTTTGACGTCCTTTTCCACTGAATCCATTCGTCCAAGCCATCAAACACAGGAACAACGAACGTGCAATCCACGCACACTCTGAAACCTATGATTTGAAGTGATTTTATTTATTACACAATGATGAAAATTAATGAACATGTTTAAAATATTGAGCAAAGTTGTGATCACAGACTTTCTCCAACTTTGGCTCAACAAGACCACTTAACAACGAGAGTAAAATCAGGAATTGAACCACCTCAAAACCACTGCGCATCACACCACATCAACAAGTAATCCGATCGGACGATAAAGCACCATCTTAACGTGACGAAGTCTAGAATAAACCTCAAGACGCGGAATTCAACATAAACACCACGACAAAATGAATAACAGGAATGGGCAAATCCTAAAACAAGACGGCACACCCAGATCAGTAGCTGTGAGAAGATAACAACACATGGCAACTTCTACCATAAACACCACATATTTAACAGAGACGATGATCCAACTACGAGACGAAGCAATGTATCTATCGAAGTATAAAATTGTTGTCATCTTGAAATAAGTGAACACTTCTGGAACTTATCAGGAACACTTTAATCTGAACACAATATAGAGCATTCACAACATCACTCGAGCTTTAAGTCTTAGAAATCACCGAAAAAAATATAAGAGACACGAATATGACTCTCCAGCCACTCCACTACATCAAGCAATCTCTCAGGTTGCAACTGCATGGGGTCGAAAGAGGAATTTCGTTTAGGACTCATGACAACATTTTTACTCTTTTCGTGATGATGCCTGTGAAGTGTTGCTGACTGAAAATGCTTCCAACACACAGAGCAATCAAACGGTTGTGTTAAAATAATAACACTAGCTTGGAGTAGTGCTGGAAATCACTGCTATAATTAATTGCACTTAATAAATTGATCTAACAGAGACACAAACGTGCACATTCCAGGACTTTAACAGAACTACTCAATAATATGATTATCCAGCCACACCAGCAGCCATTTCTCATTATCAACCCGCATGGGGTCTAAAGAGGAATTGTCGTCAGGACTCATTACATCCACTACATCCACGCATCTCTCAGGATCCACCATGCATAGGTTCGAAAGATGGATTTGTTTCAGGACTCATTGCACCACGAGCGGGGAGTCTCATCCCTGTAGTTCCCTGTTGTGGTGGCGCATTCCTACCACGTTGCCCCTCAATTATTTGTACGACACAATATAAAAATAATTTGTTTGTTCCAATACATAATCATACACGAGTACGCATACACTCTCATGTACACACCCACACACGAGTGGACATACACAGCAGTGTAAGTACAAAGGGATTGCGTTCGACTACACGAACAAATGGCAAAATTTTTAATATTAAACACTCGTTTTCTAGAAACACCCCGCTCAACACGATTGTACTTAAATATATTTATAAAACAAAGTCAGTACAGTATAAACTTGCACATCTTATTCCAAATCAAGCTCGAGATCACCAATTTTGATACTTCAGACTGTATGTTACTTTATCATCCTCTAAACTTGCAGCAGTTTAGAGGACATTGGGGGTGAATATTAGCAAATTAACACGAATCATGGAATTATGCATAGAGATGCACATCCGTATTCAAACGGAAGTGTACAATTATTCAGTGATATGTACATACGTATTATGTTGCTAGATATGCGGATTGTTAATGTAAAATTAACAATTGAATGCAAATTCCATAATAGGCCAAGTCGAGAACAAAGAATTTGGATGCTAGAGCGAAGATATAAGGGGCTTAAAATCAGACCTCAAGATCATTTCGAGAGGGATTTTGATGAGCATAGACACTCGACTCCTCGCTCTGCAGATAACCCTTCTTCCACGAGACCCAGCCTGGCGAGCACGATTGCTTGGCGACTGGTTGGGGACTTTGCTTCGGGAGAGTTCGTGGCAATCTCTTGAGACGGGTTACAGGGACATCTATAAGAGTTAACATGTTTATGGAATTCATATTATTGTTTTTTTCGGTCAAGTCACGTAGAAGGGAAATCATAAAATAATAAAAATATCAAACAAAATTATCACGACGTTTCGACTGCAACACAAGCAAGCATCATCAAGTGTGAAATCAAAATATTTATAGAAATTAGCAAGATAATTACAAATGAAACCGTAAGATGGACTTCAAAATTTGAACAGTGCGTGGAGGAAGCCGAGAGAAAAGTGTTGTGACCTGCCGAGTGGTGGTCGAACGGAGTGGGTGAGAAGAAAATCGGTCTGGAGTCATCATCGCTGAAGGATAACTCAACGAGTGGAATTACACAGGTAGGAGCAACAGTTTCACACTGCCCACCAGGGATTATTTGTCTGTCGTGCATCGCCCCTCCCGAACTTGTACGTTCAGGGATTGGTTGAAGTGCATCACGTGACCGCGAGCTTTCTGTCGTGCACGAATGTGCTGTCCAACCAATATGGTAGCAATAACGTACGACCAGTCATCTTTAAAAACAAATCAGGTCTTTATTAATCTGCAAGAAAACTCACGTTAATACTCGAATCGAAATCTTTATTAATATGCATGCTATTTCCCAATAGGAATTCAACACTTAAAACAGATTCTTAGAATCAAAAACGCAAACGTCGATTTCCCCTTTGACGTCCTTTTCCACTGAATCCATTCGTCCAAGCCATCAAACACAGGAACAACGAACGTGCAATCCACGCACACTCTGAAACCTATGATTTGAAGTGATTTTATTTATTACACAATGATGAAAATTAATGAACATGTTTAAAATATTGAGCAAAGTTGTGATCACAGACTTTCTCCAACTTTGGCTCAACAAGACCACTTAACAACGAGAGTAAAATCAGGAATTGAACCACCTCAAAACCACTGCGCATCACACCACATCAACAAGTAATCCGATCGGACGATAAAGCACCATCTTAACGTGACGAAGTCTAGAATAAACCTCAAGACGCGGAATTCAACATAAACACCACGACAAAATGAATAACAGGAATGGGCAAATCCTAAAACAAGACGGCACACCCAGATCAGTAGCTGTGAGAAGATAACAACACATGGCAACTTCTACCATAAACACCACATATTTAACAGAGACGATGATCCAACTACGAGACGAAGCAATGTATCTATCGAAGTATAAAATTGTTGTCATCTTGAAATAAGTGAACACTTCTGGAACTTATCAGGAACACTTTAATCTGAACACAATATAGAGCATTCACAACATCACTCGAGCTTTAAGTCTTAGAAATCACCGAAAAAAATATAAGAGACACGAATATGACTCTCCAGCCACTCCACTACATCAAGCAATCTCTCAGGTTGCAACTGCATGGGGTCGAAAGAGGAATTTCGTTTAGGACTCATGACAACATTTTTACTCTTTTCGTGATGATGCCTGTGAAGTGTTGCTGACTGAAAATGCTTCCAACACACAGAGCAATCAAACGGTTGTGTTAAAATAATAACACTAGCTTGGAGTAGTGCTGGAAATCACTGCTATAATTAATTGCACTTAATAAATTGATCTAACAGAGACACAAACGTGCACATTCCAGGACTTTAACAGAACTACTCAATAATATGATTATCCAGCCACACCAGCAGCCATTTCTCATTATCAACCCGCATGGGGTCTAAAGAGGAATTGTCGTCAGGACTCATTACATCCACGCATCTCTCAGGATCCACCATGCATAGGTTCGAAAGATGGATTTGTTTCAGGACTCATTGCAGCATTTTGTTTTACACCTTTTGATTTCACTTTCCTATCATTGCGGATCTTCTCATACTTGTTTCGGGGTGATGACCGTGTGAAGATCTGACTTCCTTGCAAATGCCTTCCCGCACACAGCGCAATTGAATGGCTTCTCACCGTGTGTGTTTTCTGGTGACTGTTAAGAGTTGATTTCCGTGCAAATGCCTTCCCACACACAGCGCAATTGAATGGCTTCTCGCCCGTGTGTGTCTTCTGGTGAAATTGAAGAGATTGTTTCAGTGAAAATTCCTTCTCACACACAGAGCACTTGAACGGCTTCTCGCCTGTGTGTTTTCTGGTGACGGTTACGATTTGATGAATCTGCAAATGCCTTCCCACACACAGAACAATTGAACGGCTTTTCACCCGTGTGTGTGTTCTGGTGAGTGTGAAGATTTTGTTTCAGTTAAAATGCCTTCCCACAAAGAGAGCAATTGAACCGCTTCTTGTCAGTGTTAGTGTGGCGCTGTGGAGAGTTTTTCTGCTCCATGTGACTGATTCTTCAGAGCAGAGAAACTGTCGCGGGTGTTGTTGAGAGTTAAAGGCACCCTCTAAGGTGCGTGGATGTGTGGCTTAAATCGCCAAGAAGCAAACTCTTACCAACGTCTAACCGATACACAGTAAGTCGGACTACACACGCGATTACCAATTTATCTACTAACAAAGACACTTACTTGTGGATGCACGTCGTATCGATGTTCCTGGAACCCGTCTGAAGAGATCGCCACGAACTATCCCGAAGCAAAGTCGCCAACCAGTCGCCAAGCAATCGTGCTCGCCAGGCTGGGTCTCGTGGAAGAAGGGTTATCTGCAGAGCGAGGAGTCGAGCGTCTATCCTCAGCAAAATCCCTCTCGAAATGACCTTGAGGTCTGATTTTAAGCCCCTTATATCTTCGCTCTAGCATCCAAATCATTTGTTCTCTACTTGGTCTAACATGGACTTTGCATTCAATTGTATTTTTTTGCATTAACAATCCGCATATCTAGCAACATTACGTATGTACATCTCACTGCATAATTGTACACTTCCGTTTGAATAAGGATGTGCATCTCCATGCATAATTCCGTGATTCGTGTTAATTTGCTAATATTCACCCCCAATGTCCTCTAAACTGCTGCAAGTTTAGAGGATTATAAAGCGACATACAGTCTGAAATATCAAAATTGGTGATCTCGAGATTGATTTAGAATAAGATGTGCAAGTTTATACTGTACTGACTTTGTTTTATAAATATATTTAAGAACAATCGTGTTGAGCGGGNTGCTTCTAGAAACGAGTGCTTTATATTATAATTTCCGCCATCAACTTTGAATGATCATCTGAATGGTTTAGCTTGTAAGCGTGGTTTATTATAATGTCCATATTAAAGGTTTTTTGGGTTAGATCGCTTAAATATATAAATGTGTCGTTGAAACCCGCCACCACCCGACAAAGCCAACTAGATAGGGTTGTCACGTAAACAGAACATGCAAATTTGTCACTAGCACAGCACACCGGTATGTTGGAGAGCCAAGCCACAACATTTACAATCTGAGTACGACGTTTCGCCTGTAATTAAAACTAGCTTCATCAGTCGACAGCCAGATTTGGGAAGTCTCACTGTTTTGTTCCTTATTTAGAAGCATAGATATGTTGACCACGCAGCGGGGCATCTACGATTTATATCGTCGTATACATCCGTTTTCGTCTCGACGGGAGCGTGTTCAATCTGAGGCGTTTGCAGGCCCACACAAAGACCATGGAGCAACTGATCAGGGAGCTGCTTTTTGCTGACGATGCCGCCCTCCTTGCTCATACAGAGGCAGCTATGCAGCGAATTACGTCCTGTTTCGCGAAAACAGCTCAGATCTTCGGCCTTGAAGTCAGCCTGAGGAAGACTGAAGTTCTTCATCAGTCCGCACCCCATGAGGAGCACCATCCACCAAGCATCTTCATTGAACAAACAGAACTGAAAGCTGTCCACCAGTTCAGCTACTTGGGGTGCGTCATCTCGTCTGACGCCAAGATCGACAACGAAGTCGACAACAGGCTGGCCAAGGCAAACAGTGCATTTGGCAGACTATACAAACGTGTCTGGAACAACATAAACCTTAAAAGATCCACAAAGGTCAACGTCTACAAAGCTGTTGTGCTGACCACTCTCCTGTATGGCGCTGAGTCCTGGGTCACGTACCGTCGTCACCTGAGTCTCCTCGAGCGTTTCCATCAGCGCTGCCTCCGCACAATCTTCAATATTCACTGGAGTGACTTCGTCGCCAACACTGAAGTCCTCAAGTCAGCGAAGGTCATCAGCATCGAGGCCATGGTCCTCAAGACACAGCTTCGTTGGGCAGGGCACATCGCCAGGATGGAGAACCACCGCTTGCCTAAGATCGTGCTGTATGGGGAACTGTCCTCTGGCCATCGCGACATAGGGGACCACGAAAGCGATACAAAGACTCCCTGAAGAAGTCCCTCACTGCTTGCTGCATCGATCACCGTCAGTGGGCAACACAAGCAGCTGATCGCAACTCCTGGCGGCACACAGTCCACCAGGCCACCTCCTTCTTCGAAGATACCCGCAGGGCCCGTATGGAGGACAAAAGGAGAAGGAGGAAGAACTTTGATCCCTCAGCACCCATCCCAGATGAGACCTATACTTGCAGCTGTTGTGGCAGGACCTGCTTGTCCCGCATAGGCCTCTTCAGCCACCAGCGTGCCTGCAGAAGACGTGGATGTCCTTCCTAGATCTTCGTTCGCGAAGCCAAGCCATGATGATGAGATCTAACAAAGAAACGAATGAACACGTTACAACTGGAACAATAAATATGCTCATCGAGTTTTGATTTGGATTGTGCGGTTAATAGTTAATAAATACTGTAAAAAGCTATTCAAATTCATTGAGATTGCACATTCAGCAAATTATAACGCAGCCACAATGCGATTATAATAATTATAGTGCAATTTTAATCCCTCACTCCCAGTTCGCATATCCGTCCCTAGGTTCGCATATATATATACATATGACATCCATAGATACGAGTATCATGGGATTATTATATAGGAGGTCATAGAATGAATCTAACTCATTTGCCTTGCTTTCATCCCTCGACTGATATTCATCTTCGGTGGATGCTTGAGCAACCACCACTCCTCGCCTCCCGTTGATTGGGAGGTGTGCCCACGGTAGCCTGGGGCTGAGAGCTTTCCGCACCTTACGCCACGCTCCACGCCCCCTTGATTAGTTTTTTCTCAGAAGAAGAGCCCCCTGTTGTTTGGTATTACCCAGCCACGAGTAAAGTTCTGTAAAAACAATCCGCTACCTCATCGGCGGTGCCGGCGGTAACGCTGCGGTGGATGTGAGCATTGTCCTGGAGGGAAGGCGCGAGCCACCACAGAGGCCCACGAGGTCTCTGGACGGGTACGAGGCGCTGGTAACCTCTCCATATTCAATGAAATGACCATAAAAAACAAGAACAAAATATAAACACATACACATGAGTTTAACACGTAGGATTTTGGGACCAATATCATCCATAATAGAGGTTGTTAGGTTATATCGCGGAAGAATATAAATGCGTCTTTAAATTTTTTTTAATAAATGCATGCGACAAAGGAAAGCGTACTTCAGTAGAGATTACCGTTGGTAGGGCTATTTTAATAAACACAATAGACAGGAGGACACGTTCAAAGGGCTCGAATAATGCACACGCTTAATGTACATTGCCTCAGTAATCCCACCCCCCCCCACATTGTTCAAGAGCGCATCTGCGTGGTCACACATCTATGCTTCTATTAAGGAACGAAACAGTGAGACTTCCCAAATCTGGCTGTCGACTGATGAAGCTAGTTTTAATTACAGACGAAACGTCGTACTCAGATTGTAAATATTGTGGCTTGGCTCTCCAACACACCGGTGTGCTGTACTAGTGAAACATTTGCATGTTCTGTTTACGTGACAATCTTACTAGTTGGCTTTGTCGGGTGGTGGCGTTTTCAACGACACATTTATATATTTAAGCGATCTAACCCAAAAAACCTTTAATATGGACATTCTAATAAACCACGCTTACAAGCTAAACCATTCAGATGATCATTCAAAGTTCATGGCAGAAATTATAATATAAAACACTCGTTTTTCTAGAAGCACCCGCTCATCACGATTGTCCTTAAATATATTTATGAAAAAAGTCAGTACAGTATAAACTTGCACATTTATTCCAAATCAAGCTCGAGATCACCAATTTTGATACTTCAGACTGCATGTCGCTTTATAATCCTCTAAACTTGCAGAAGTTTAGAGGACATTGGGGGTGAATATTAGCAAATTAACACGAATCATGGAATTATGCATGGAGATGCACATCCTTATTCAAACGGAAGTGTACAATTATGCAGTGAGATGTACATAGTATTATGTTGCTAGATATGCGGATTGTTAATGTAAAAATTACAATTGAATGCAAAGTCTATAATAGGCCAAGTCGAGAACAAAGGATTTGGATGCTAGAGCGAAGATATAAGGGGCTTAAAATCAGACCTCAAGGTCATTTCCAGAGGGATTTTGCTGAGCATAGACGCTCGACTCCTCGCTCTGCAGATAACCCTTCTTCCACGAGACCCAGCCTGGCGAGCACGATTGCTTGGCGACTGGTTGGCGACCTCGCTTCGGGAGAGTTCGTGGCAATCTCTTCAGACGGATTACAGGGACATCGATACGCCGTGCATCCGCAAGTAAGTGTCTTTGTTAGTGGAAAAACTGGTAATCGCGTGTGTAGTACGAATTACGAGACGTTACTGTGTCTCGGTTATACGTTAGTGAGAGTTATATTTTTGGCGATTTGATCCAGTCATCCACAGAGCTTAGAGTTTGCCTTTAATTATCAATAACACCCGCGACTGTTACTCTGCTCTGAGAATGGAGCAGAAAAACTCTCCACAGCGCCACACAAACACTGGCAAGAAGCGGTTCAATTGCTCTGTGTGTGGGAAGGCATTTTCACAGAAATAAAATCTTAACAGTCACCAGAAAACACATACGGGCGAGAAGACATTCAAGTGCTCTGTTTGTGGGAAGGCATTTTCACTGAAATCAAATCTTAACACTCACCAGAAAACACACTCAGGTGAGAAGCCGTTCAATTGCTCTGTGTGTGGTAAGCAATTTGCACAAAAATCACATCTCCACAGTCATCAGAAAACAAACACGGGTGAAAAGCGAATCAATTGCTCTCCGATGAGATGCAGAGTGCTGCAATGAGTCCAGAAAAAAATCATCTTTCGAACCTATGCAAGTCGATCCCGAGAGATGGCTGAATGTAGCGGATGTAATGAGTCCTGACGACAATTCCTCTTTCGACCCCATGCAGTTGGATCCTGAGAGATGGCTAGATGTAGTGGATATAATCAGCGCTGACGATAATTCCACTTTCGACCCCATGAAGTTGAATCCGGAGAGATGGCTGTATGTAGTGGAATGGCTGAAGAATCAAACGTATTGAGTACATCTGTTAACTGTTGCCCTGTGTATATTCGTGTCTCTTAGATATTTTAGTGATTTCCAGTACTCCGAGCTAGAGTGATGTTGTGAATGCTCTATAATGTGTTCAGATGAAAGTCTTCCTTTTAAGTTTCATAAGTGTTCACTTATTTCACGATGGCAACAATTTTATACTTCGATAGATACATTGCTTCGTCTGGTAGTTGGATCATCGGGGCTGTTAAATGGCTGGTGCTTATGCTGGAATGTGATGTGTTGTAATCCGCAGTGGTTCTATTCTAGATTTTACTTAAGGTGGTNCTCGTAGTTATCGGATTTTGTTGAGTTGAAGTGGNTGNGAGAAAGACTCTGTTTTAAGTGGTCTTGTTGAGCTAAAGTTGATGAAAAGGCTGTGATCATAACTTTAATAAAAACTACTGCAGATTATCGGTTTCAGGATGTACGTGGATTTTAGGTTCGTTGTTCCTGTGTTTGATGCTTTGACTTCAGGATGAATATCTTCAATCGATAAGGACGTCAATGGGAATGATAAATCGACGTTTGCGTGTTTGATTTTGAGAATATTTTAAACTTTTAAATTCCTGAAAGTAAAATAATTTGTCTAGATCCATAACTGTTTGACCAAATTAATATTAATAAAGATTTCGATACGAGTTTTAACGTCAATATTCTTGCAGATTAAAAAACAACCTGATTTAAAAAAAATGACTGATCGTACATTATTGCTACCATATTTTCCTTAAAAAAACACGGACGAGTAGACATGCACACACAAGTGTGCATCCAAGCACCACTATATATAAAGCGGTGTGCATACACACACGTGTGTGCATATACAGGCGTGTACATACAGACATACAATGCAGTGTACACATACACGCGAGTGTGCATGCACAGCATTCAACGTTACTAATTTTTTGCAGATGAATCAAAATCTAATTTTTTAAAAGTTATTTTGATACTAATACTAAACCTGCAGCAGTTTAGAGGACATTGTCGGGTGAATATTAGCAAATTCACAGGAAGCACGGACTTATGCATGGAGATGTACATCTTTATTCAAACGGAAGCGTATAATTATGCAGTGGGATGCAAGCTATGTTGATTGATATGCGGATTGTAAATGTAAAAAAATTACAATTGAACGCAAAATCCATGATAGGCCAAGCCGTGAACAAAGGATTTGTGCTATGGGACCTCATTTGCCAGTAAAAATATGATAATTGGTTCTTTACCCTTCTATCTGGCAACAAAACTGACACCTTTTTGCAAGGAGTCATGTTTGCATAGACCGCAATACCTGCAGTCATAATACAAACAAAAGAACATCACTCTGATAATGTGCACTGTCCTTGAAGTTGATTGGTCCACACCCGAGACAGCTTTCCTTCGAGCCTAGTCTCATATGGGTTGGACCAGATGACGCCAAAAGGCGCACAACTCAAGGACAATGCACCATCAGAGTATGAGAGCTCGGGGCAAGCATCTACACTATGGGGACCTCATTTGCCAGTAAAAATATGATAATTGGTTCTTTACCCTTCTATCTGGCAACAAAACTGACACCTTTTTGCAAGGAGTCATGTTTGCATAGACCGCAATACCTGCAGTCATAATACAAACAAAAGAACATAACTCTGATAATGTGCACTGTCCTTGAAGTTGATTGGTCCACACCC
Organism: Lethenteron camtschaticum; assembly: GCA_018977245.1. Classification (NCBI taxonomy): domain Eukaryota; kingdom Metazoa; phylum Chordata; class Hyperoartia; order Petromyzontiformes; family Petromyzontidae; genus Lethenteron; species Lethenteron camtschaticum. Next base: position 169,852 of record WFAB01001417.1, on the reverse strand, counting down.
GAGACAGCTTTCCTTCGAGCCTAGTCTCATATGGGTTGGACCAGATGACGCCAAAAGGCGCACAACTCAAGGACAATGCACCATCAGAGTATGAGAGCTCGGGGCAAGCATCTACACTATGGGGACCTCATTTGCCAGTAAAATATGATAATTGGTTCTTTACCCTTCTATCTGGCAACAAAACTGACACCTTTTTGCAAGGAGTCATGTTTGCATAGACCGCAATACCTGCAGTCATAATACAAACAAAAGAACATAACTCTGATAATGTGCACTGTCCTTGAAGTTGATTGGTCCACACCCGAGACAGCTTTCCTTCGAGCCTAGTCTCATATGGGTTGGACCAGATGACGCCAAAAGGCGCACAACTCAAGGACAATGCACCATCAGAGTATGAGAGCTCGGGCAAGCATCTACACTATGGGGACCTCATTTGCCAGTAAAAATATGATAATTGGTTCTTTACCCTTCTATCTGGCAACAAAANTGATTTTTGGAGTCTGTTTGCATAGACCGCAATACCTGCAGTCATAATACAAACAAAAGAACATAACTCTGATAATGTGCCTGTCCTTGAAGTTGATTGGTCCACACCCGAGACAGCTTTCCTTCGCCTAGTCTTGGGTTGGACCAGATGACGCCAAAAGGCGCACAACCAGGACAATGCCCATCAGAGTATGAGAGCTCAGGGCAAGATCTACACTGGGACCTAAACATCAGTACGAAAAAGAAACCTATCATATTTTTACGGCAAATGAGGTCCCCATAGGTAGAGTGCTTGCCCGCAGCTCTCATATCTGATGGTGCATTGTCCTTGAGTTGTGCGCCTTTTGGCGTCATCTGGCCAACCATATAACTAGGCTCGAAGGAANGCTGTCTCGGGTGTGGACCAATCAAGCTTCAAGGACAGTGCACATTATCAGANTTATGTTTTTGTTTGTATTATGACTGCAGGTATTGCGGTCAGCAAACATACAAAAAGGTGCATTGTTGCCAGATAGAAGGGTAAAAGAACCAATTATCATTTTTACTGGCAAATGAGGTCCCATAGTGATATCTTGCCCCGAGCTCTCATACTTGATGGTGCATTGTCCTTGAGTTGTGCGCCTTTTGGCGTCATCTGGTCCAACCCATATGAGACTAGGCTCGAAGAAAAGCTGTCTCGGGTGTGGACCAATCAACTTCAAGGACAGTGCACATTATCAGAGTTATGTTTTTTGTTTGTATTATGACTGCAGGTATTGCGGTCTATGCAAACATGACTCCTTGCAAAAAGGTGTCAGTTTGTTGCCAGATAGAAGGGTAAAGAACCAATTATCATATTTTTACTGGCAAATGAGGTCCCCATAGTGTAGATGCTTGCCCCGAGCTCTCATACTCTGATGTGCATTGTCCTTGATTTGCGCCTTTTGGCGTCATCTGGTCCAACCCATATGAGACTAGGCTCGAAAAAGCTGTCTCGGGTGTGGACAATCCTTAAGGACAGTGCACATTATCAGAGTTATGTTTTTTGTTTGTATTATGACTAGGATTGCGGTCTATGCAAACATGACTCTTGCAAAAAGGTGTCAGTTTTGTCCAGATAGAAGGTAAAGAAAATTATCATTTTTTACTGGCAAATGAGGTCCCCATAGTGTAGATGCTTGCCCGAGCTCTCATACTCTGATGGTGCTTGTCCTTGTTGTGCGCCTTTTGGCGTCATCTGGTCCAACCCACTATGAGACTGTCGAAGGAAAGCTGTCTCGGTGTGGACCAATCAACTTCAAGGACNGTCACATTATCAGAGTTATGTTCTTTTGTTTGTATTATGACTCAGTATTGCGGTCTATGCAAACATGACTCCTTGCAAAAAGGTGTCAGTTTTGCTGCCAGATAGAAGGGTAAAGAACCAATTATCAAAGGATTTGTGCTTGCTAACAGACTTGACCCAAAAGTCTCATGGCTATATGGGTTAAATTCGATTTAAAGCTTTCTTGACTGCAGGGATTCATCTTCTTGGTTCTTTCGGTAAAGTCACGTAGAATGGAAATAATAAAATAATAAAAATAAAACATAATAAAATTATTATCACGACGTTTCGGCCACAACGCAAGCAGCCGTCCTCAGGTGAAAACAGGTCTGTCAGAAAANCAGCGTATCGGTTTTTTTGGTCTTTGTGTGTGTATCGACATGCTTCTGGGTGAGTGTCTGTGTGAGAGACACTGATCTATCAGCGCTGAGATCCTTAATGCTCCCCCCTTATTTGACGATCTCACGTTGTTCGTAATGACTTCGTCGGACACTTGGACAATTCCATGCAATGTGTGTGTTTTATATTTGTATGTGGATAGTAACGATAGTGGATGTACATTCACTGTGAATCTTTACTTTGTCGTTAAAAAGGACGGGGTACACATTGTTATTAAACTTCACATCTACCCTACCTCCATGCCGAAAAGTCACTGCAGTGGTAATACAACTGCAACGTATTTGATTCATAAACCCGCATGTTCGAATTTTCCCAAACTTTAACCCGGGTTGGGATGTCGCCATCCTGCCATGGAACCAATTATCCATTCGTGTCTTAGCAGACCATTGCAAGCCTTGTGTTAGAGAATGGCCCACTGAAGCTGATATCACAGAACTAATTCTGAGTACACTGCAAGTGCCCTCTGGTCCGCATAGTAAAAAGCAGGACCCTCCCACCTGTTCTTTAAGTAGGAGTAACGTCTCTCAATGTTTGTCCTTGTGTAATGAGAGGGTTAGACATGATGACATGACAAAGTGACACCTGCTGTCCTGGGAAGGCATTTACGGGAACAGGAACAGAAGTAACAGCCAATCAGGAAGGAGGCGTATCTGGGGCAAAGCAAACAGGTGGGGTTAGCCGAAATGCTCCGGGAAGCTGCTCAAAGGTTCCACGAGAGGGCGTGGTTGGAGGCGGGCTTAGCTACGTCACGAGAGGGCGTCGCTGGAGGCGGGCTTAGCACACCTGGGGGAATATAATGGGGAGTGGACCGGAGCTCGGGGCTCGTGGGGTCCTGGGTCCTGGCTGTGTCGCTGTTCACCGAAATCTCTCTCCGTTGTCCGGCCACGTGGAAGATCTCCTGAATGGTTCCATCGCGTCATCATCATGCCGCCAGCCAGCGGCGAGATGAGTGAGGGCGAGGGGACCACGCGAGTGATCGCTCTGCGTGCAGCCAGTAGAGGTGTTATTGCCGAGAGTTCTATTCAGTGAGAGGAAGAACCAGTGTTGGCCTGTATTGTGCCCACTGTGAGAAATAAAGAAGTACCCTCTATGTGACGTGTCGCGGAAGTCACTCATTACACTTGTACTGCCACACACACAGCTGGGACACCTCACATCCGAGCCAAGGCACATTTACCCAACACAGACAGCACTTGCAAGCAATTCAACGTTATGTTGTGTCATCATGGGTTTATTTCACAAAGTTTTATAGTACCAGCAACAACAATGGTATTGAATCTTATTCTTTACAGGAGTGGCTCTGGGGCTTGCCACGTGGCAGGTTTCGTCAATTGTCTGTACAGACCCCTCTAGCTCTCTCGTCCTGGTCAGCTGCCCCTTCCATGTCCTGGAAACCATGGCAAGGTCACCCCATGAGGACTGCCTGGATGAAAACCAGCATGGAAGGGGCCCAGGATGGGACGGCTATGTTTTTTGGCTAGTCCCGTGTGTGTTTGTTGTGTGAGGTGTCTTGATAGCAGTCGTTCTCCACTGTAGTCCTGGCATCTGCTGCTCAGATTCCTTCCACAGCTGTGGTCCCAGTGGCACCGTCTCTCCGGGAACCATGTGGTGTGTGTGTGACGAGTATCACGGGGTGTGTGGGTGGTGGGTGGCATGTCACGGGGTGGGTGGTAGTCTGGTGATAGTGGTCATGGTTGGCAGCGATCCACGACCACAACAACCACCCCTACTGTGTGGTGGACATGCCACCACAAAGCAGCACGCGGCGGAGGAGTGAGGTGATCGCTCTCGCCACGCGAGCAAGGCCCCCTCGCTTCCTCTTCTTTCCCTGCATCACCACCTCCACCACCTGCACCTCCTCCACCTCCTGCTTTGTCTCGTCCTCCATCTCCTCTTCATCCTCCACCACCATCTTCTCTCCTTGTCTGTGTTCTCCATTCTCTCCTCCTGTTCCTCCTCAACCTCCTCGTCCTCCACCACCTCCACCTTCTCCTCTTCCTGTTCCACCTCTGTCTTCTTCTCCATCTTCTCTGCTTGGAAGCCTCTTCTCCAAAGCTTGGAGCAATCGGGCCCTGCACAGGAGTGGCAGAGGTGGATGCGGTGGCGGTAGAGTGGTGGCGGTGGTGGCGGTGATGGTGGTGAATGCAGTGGCGGCGGCAGCGGTGGCAGTGGTGGTGGTGGCGGTGATGGCGGTGGCGGCGGTGGCGGCGCAGGGTGGCGGTGGTGGCGGCGGTCGTGACGATGGTGGTGATGGCGCGGCGGCGGTGGTGGCGTGGAGGTGGTGGCCGTCGTGGCAGTGGTGGTGGCGGTGGTGGCGGTGGTGGAGGTGGTGGCGGTGGCAGTGGCGGCAGTGGTGGTGGTGGTGACGGTGGTGGCAGTGGCGGCAGTGTTGGCGGTCGTGACGGTGGTGGCGGTGGCAATGGCAGAGGTGGCGGCCGGTTTTGTGGCAGTAGCGGCAACGGCGTCGGTGTCAGTGGTGGCGGTGGTGGCGGTGGTGGCAGTGGTGGCGGCGGGTTTTGTGGCAGTGGTGGCGGTTGTGGCCGTGGTGGCGGTGGTGGCCGTGGTGGCGGTGGTGGCCGTGGTGGCGTTGGCGGTGGCAGGGTGGGGTGAAGGTGCCGGCCGTAGCGGTGGTGGTGATGGTAGCAATGCTGGCGAGGCGCTGCTCCTGCTCAAGGCGCTTCTCCTCCTCGACGTGTTTCACGTTGTCGAGACACTTCTCCTCCTCCTCCAGACTCTTCTCCTCAGCACACTTCATCTCGCGATGATGCTTCTCATCAATGAAGTACTTCACTTTAATGAGGCGCTTCTTGAGGAGATAATCTCGGAAGTACTTCTCCTCTGTGCGGCACTTCGCCCTGGCAATGCGCTGCACCTCAAAGAGGCGCTCCTCTTCCATGGTGCATCTTTCTTTGCCAAGGTTCTTTTCCTGGAGATGCTTCACCCCGCTGACGTCCTTCAACTCTCCAATTATCCTCTGATCAAGCAAAGATAAGCAAAGGAACATTCAGACATGCACATGCAAGCAAACATTCATACCCACAGGCACGAAAACGTGGACGTGCACATAAACCCAAACAAAAAAACATACACATGTATATACAGATGCAGCCACCCACATTCAGTCACTCAAACTTGCTTAGTACACACTTGAATATACACTATCACCTACTGTTAACACAATGCCTTATCCATCAATACTTGTATTACATTGTACGTGTAATACTAACTCCTAAATATCCCAACTCCTATAGAATCAAAATACATGTCACATCCTCATATATCCTCACAAACCCCATGCATGCACTCAAGACTTTCTCGATTGTGACGGTTTCATAGCAAATGTTGGCAATAATCATCACTGGCAATAGATTTCACAGAATGTCCCAATATAAATATCTGGAAGCCCATACTCTGGACAAACTTCACTGCAGCGCCCATAGTGGGAACTGGAATGGCAACTTGCAATCAACTCACAGACATAATTCATGTGACTGCCTGATATCATTCTGTCTTCATTGGTAATGGCCACTTCAAGTGCCTGCATGACTGGGATGGTGAAGAGATGCGGTGATGGTGTCGGGACATGGTGTTGTGATATGGAGAGGAGAAGTAATGGAATGTTCTCGAGAGATGGTGTATTGTGATGGTATAGAGGCACGATGAGGCTCTAATATGGTGTATTGAATTGGTGGTCGTGTAGTGTGATGAGAAAAGTGATGGGGAGACTTGGAGTCGTGATATGTTGGTGTGCTGGTGTTGTATGTGTTGGGATATGAAATTTGATGAAAATAATAAAAATTAATAATTTTCCGAAAAATGCGCAAATCGCATCAATTATGTTAATGTGTGTATTAATATGCATAAATTATGATAATGCGTGTAATTATATGCATAAATTATGCTAATCGTAGTAATTTATGCGGAGGCTTGCGATTATGTTAATGTGTGCAGTTATGATAATTTGCTTAGTTTCGTTTATCCAGAGTTATCAATCAGGATAACACGATTATCATAGATTCATTTACCGATTATCCTAGTGTGTGTTATAATATTTTAGGTCTCCATTTTCATATCTCATCGCAGGATACAGCTCTTATGAATAAGATGGTTTTGCATGGACTTGGAAAGAACACTCAATATGCTTCTGTGATAACAATTTTATTCTAACAAACACGTGACATTCTATCATGCAGGTCAAACATGCGTCAATAATTCATGGGCAAGATTATGCAATTAACTAATATGAACGACAAAAACTTATGCAGTTGTGAAATTATGCAATTATGCAATATGAATAACGAAACTCTTATGCATTTGACTAAAATGAATGAATAAACACTTATGCATTTGTGAAATTATGCAATTATGCAATATGAATAACGACACTCTTATGCATTTGACTAAAATGAATGAATAAACACTTATGCATTTAACGAACTGAATGACTAAAAACACTTCTATCAATTGTAACCTCTACTTTTCCTACCAGGCATCTCATTAGTTCGCCCATGTATCGATCACAATCGGCGACTGGTCGAGTTTGAAAACAAGCATGACACACTTCCTATGGCGGTAATATAGCACTTATTATACCCAAGAGGCGAAAGTATATGTCAATAGATTCATCGGCAAGTATAAAAATCCTCTTAACGGAATGTTTGATACAATGGTGGGTGAGGGCGTGTGGGCGCGAGAGCGAATCTGGCTCTGTTTTAATTAATTCTTCGGCGAGATTCTGGGACAAAGGAAACTGGTTTGACAAGATATTCTCTCTCTGTGTTCGGTCGATTCGTAATGAGGATTTCGAGAGGTTGAGTTTGCCTCGACGAGTCTATTGATCGCCTATGTGATGAGCGAAACAAGGGAAAGGCACGCTAAACAACCTCACTCTTATCACCGACGGACTCTTAATCACTCGATGGGCCACTATTCCTCGTGGCCAGCTGATGGTTCATGTAGTTGATAATCAGTCTTTCGATAATTGTGTAGGGTTGATATGATGGTAGGGACAAAATGGATAGTCTCAAAGGGGGTTGGGCGTCGATGCGTGCGTGTGTGGGTCTATGGTGGGGGAAGTTGTGGGTACGAACGACTTTCGGAGAAGGACCCTCTGGCTTGCGCAGCTGCGGTGAGAGGGTGAGCGGCTCGCTTTCCGACTCCTCCCTCGGCTGACCCCGTACGATGACTGACGGCGCGGCCACGCTCGTTTGCGTGGTCAGGCGATGCACCTCGGCGTGGCCACACGGCAGGGGAGCTGGGCTCGTACACTCGTGTGCGGCAGACGATGCACCTCGGCGTGGTGACACGGCAAGAGAGCTGGGCTCGTACACTCGTGTGCGGCAGGCGATGCACCTCGGCGTGGTGACACGGCAAGGAGCTGGGCTCGTACACTCGTGTGCGGCAGGCGATGCACCTCGGCGTGGTGACACGGCAAGAGAGCTGGGCTCGTACACTCGTGTGCGGCAGGTGATGCCTCGGCACCGCGCGATCCTCGTCCTTCTGGATGACGATAAACTTCTTCGTTGGCGGCGACGAGAAGAGATAGAGCCGAAGCCCTGGAGATCTGTGATGGGGGCCAGAGTTCCTGATGATCTGCGTTGGAGCCAAAGCCCTGGCGACGAGGAGGCCCTCGTGGCCCGGATGATCTGCGTTGGAGCTCGTGGCCCGGATGATATGCTTTGTATGGATTTTCCTTCGGTTTATATCGGAAAATTCCACTCGCTTCCCGAGTTGTTCAAAGGCTGTGTCATAAAACCTTCTTGTGGGGTGGACCATCTGCGTCCGTGTGTGTGTCCGTCCGTGTGTTTCGCGTGCGTGTTTGTCCGTGTGTTTATTAGCTTTGAAGACACAGCTGTGTGTGTCGTTCTGAAGAAAGGGGTGGGGTGGGGGCCTCGTGTCGGCTGCTTCAGAAGTTATCCATTAGCCAGACCGATGATTCGCGTCGAGTTATAAAAAAAACATTCGAATCCATGTTTTGTTACTGAATAATATTTGTCGCGAAAACCTACGCGTTAAGCGAGCTTAATTATTCCCTCCCTTGCTCTGGGATCACATCCTTTGTCTCACACAGCTTAAGTTGGTTTGGTTTGGAAGTTGAAATGCAACTTATTTGCTGCTTGGTTCCATCTGCATAGTTATGCCGAAACAGTGTTCACGATGTTTCATCGTGACCCGATCTCTCATGGAAATGTTATTTCCATGCGTGTGCAATTTTTGCTGTCCGAGACAAAGGCGGTTGTTTCCACGGTGGGAGCATCCGGCGCATGCGTTTATTTATTCGAAGGCGTGTGTTAATTTCCTTTGAGCCCTTGCCCCAACTTTTATGGGTGTCATTTCCTGGCTTGGTGCCTGTGTGTGGAGATCCTCTCGGAAAGACAAAGGCGGCCGTGTTGCTCGCTTCCCATGGGTGTTGTGTTTGGTTAATTTTGAGAGCCTTCTCCGCCCTTGATTCCTCTTCTACTTTAATTCCGTACTTATTATTTGACTTCTTGTGATTATTTGATCTGATATCCCGGCTAGGAATTTGTTTTGGAGCGAAATAGATGCCATAATTATTCTTTGATGCTTCGGCCCGGCCGTGTAGATATTCTTTAAAGGTAAATAATGTCAGTACTTAATTAACAATGATGGGTCGCGATTCTGGTGCAATTTTTGTCTGGTTTTCAATTGGAGTGAGGATGGATACTGTTTGCTTAATCTTTATGGTTAAGTTGGTAACTTGTGTATTTAACATGGTTCAAAGACCCATCTGTGCTTTTTGTCGTCGATGCTGTTTCCTTGTTAAGAATATAATTATCTCTTCCTCCGTGTCTCCTGGTTCTGTGGGGTTTTTTTTTCAAAAGGGCGTCCTGCTGACCCCCCTGGCTGCCATTCCCCCCCCCCCCNTTGTTCCTCTTGAGTGAATTTAGGGGAGTTTTATTACCTTATTGCCCCCCCTTTCATGTCCTCTTTCCTTTCAAATGAGGTGTGCGCGCATCTGTGGTAGTGTGGGGGCCTCTGTGGAAGTGTGGGGGCGTGTTCGTTCCCACGTGGCCGCGTCTATTAGAAAAAAACGATATTATCTATGTTGGCAGAATAATTCTTAAAAAAAAATAATATAAAAAATAAATAAAAAGGGGTACATACACAACACTGGTGAGGTGACATGGTGTGCTAGTTTTCGAGACAATGTCGTGTGTTTTAACCCTACAGACCCCATACACATCGTGCTCTCTTCTAGCCCCGCCCCCTCCCCAATACGTTCCATTCATTGGCTACCACATTCTGATAAGCTCCTCCCCCTCCTCCCTCCTTAACTTGTATTTAAGAACTTGCATCTTGGAATCCCTGCCTCACTTTATACAGCAAATTCAGCTGTGACGGTCCCTACTGGGACGGAGACTTGTGTTGCCTCCGAAACGTCGTGATTTTTATTATTTTATTTTTATTTATTTTTATTTCATTTTATACCTACGTGACTTTACCGAAATAACTAAGAGTATGAATCCTTGCAGTCACGAAAGCTTCAAATCTAGAACCCATACACACCTTTGGGGAGCAATTCTTGTAACTTTGGCCTGGGAAAGGGTCCACCTTATCCATAACGTCCCCCCACGTGGTCGACTGGCACGCCGACTCCCGGGCTATGAAGAACAGAAAATTCATTCCAAGGACGAGTAATGAATTAGAAAACGAAGTACATTGAATTTCACAGAACTACTTTTGAGATCCCAGTAATTACCTCTTACCACACAACAGGACCTGCTATTGAGAAATAGTCATCACACGGCATTCAAACTTTACAAGTCATGTTTTTGTCGGCATTTTGAGACCGTAAATTACCTAAGCTTGAGAACCGAGTATGAACGAAGATGGCAGAAACTCAAATCTAAACCCATCCTCTTTGCCACACTCGATCATTACGTCTTCCCATTACCACCAAGCCATGTCTACGAAAACTAATTTATCAAGGAGCCTCCTCCTCCGCATATAATCCATGTGATGCAGGTATCTGGGACTTACCCTCATAGTCATCCAAGATCTCAGCCCACGTGATTTGTCTGTCCATGTTGTTGGGAAGGAGTAGATTTTGTTTGAAGTTGGATGGCCTGGGGAGGTTGGAACAATGCTCAGATTTAGCAAACTTTTGAATCACTCATCCTCTTAATTAATACATATTTGACCACTCATTGTACCAATCCAATCACTATCGTGACTATACTCTTAGGTTTTTTTTCGGTAAAGTCAGGTAGGTAAAAATAGATAAATAATAAAAATAAATAATAAAAATTATATAAATAATAATAGAAATAAAAGAATAAATCACGACGTTTTGGAGGCAATACAAGCTTCCTTCATCAGGTGTAAAGGCACAGCAAAATAACTGTAGTTAATAACTGTAATTACTGTAGTTATTTTGCTGTGCTTTTTTACACCTGATGAAGGAAGCTTGTGTTGCCTCCGAAACGTCGTGATTTCATATTTTATTTCTATTATAATTTATATTATGTTTATTATTTATTTTTTCCTATGTCACTTTACCGAAAAAAACCTAAGAGTATGAATCCTTGCAGTCACGAAAGCTTTAAATCTAAAACACTATCGGGACTTTTTTTGTTGTTGCTGCTAATCCTACATAATGCACGGGCATAATATGACTTTGATACCCCCCCCCCACCTCCTACGCATTTCACAAGTAGTGAATAATCCCATATCTACATTTTCCATAAATATGCTAAATTTCTGTTGATATGCAAATAACTTTGTCAAGGCGCCCTTCCCCCTCTAACCCAGCTTAAATATACGCTGCCAAGCTTGGTGGTGTTCATTCAGACGCTGTCATTTCGACAGCCCTGTTCTTCACCTGAGGACGGCTGTTTGCGTTGTGGCCGAAACGTCGTGAGAATTGTATTTTATTATGTTTTATTTTTATTATTTCCCTTCTACGTGACTTTACCGAAAGAACCAAGAAGACTATCGTGACTGTTGCTTTAAAAGGCCACTCACTCACTTGCTTGTTTTCCTACTCATGTGTGCGCCCGATCACTCACTCATCCACCCACACGAACATGTTAATTCCAACCGCCTATTCCATTAAACATAATCACCAGACTTAACAATGATATTTCACCTCTAATCCCGACATGCATGTTCATGTACAGCCCATTTGTATTAATCGACTGCTTGATAAAAGACCCATATGCCTTGTGGGTCATTAGGGTCATATAACCATACTTAAATAATTTGTTATTACTGCCACATGTTATTCATATTCTATGAGATTTAAACGGGTTAGTTATGCTCGTTTTAAATTCTGTCTCGCCTGGGGTCTAAACAACGACAGTAACAGCAACATTTCAGGGCATGCCAAGTAACCTATCTAACAGTTCTAATTTGATTGCAGAAAATCTACATATAAACATAAAAAATAATGAAGCTTGTGGTCAAAATGTAAAATAAAAAGAAACCACATTCATCGTCAACAGGGTCGCTCACCTCGTTGAGGATTCGCTCTCAAAAGGCTTCTTCTGCTGCTCCCTCGTGTGCATTCCTCTCGACTGTGGGTGGAGACGTGGCTGTGACGTAACAGGTGACGTCACTAGGGCGAGGCTCCGCCCCCACGATCCCGGCTGGCGCATCACGTGGTGCAGTGCTGGTTGCGCGCGGGACCGGAAACAGCAGGGCCTGGGTTCGACTTCAAACTCCGTTGTCTACACAGCGAGGGTGAGTGAATGGGTGAGTGGGTGAGAGATTGAGTGAGTGGGTGGGTGGGTGAGTGGGTGAGAGATTGAGTGAGTGGGTGAGAGATTGAGTGAGTGGGTGAGTGGGTGAGAGATTAAGTGAGTGGGTGAGAGATTAAAGTGAGTGGGTGAGTGGGTGAGAGATTGAGTGAGTGGGTGAGTGGGTGAGAGATGAGTGAGCGGGTGGGTGAGTGGGTAATAGATTGATGAGTGGGTGAGTGAATGGGTGAGTGGGTGAGAGATTTAGTGAGCGGGTGGGTGAGTGTGTGGGTGAGTGGGTGAGAGATAGAGTGAGTGGGTGAGTGAGTGAGTGGGTAAGTGGGTGAGAGATTGAGTGAGTGAGTGAGAGATTGAGTGAGTGGGTAAGAGATTGAGTGAGTGAGTGGGTTAGTGGGTGAGAGATTGAGTGAGCGGGTGGGTGAGTGGGTGGGTGAGTGGGTGAGAGATTGAGTGGGTGGGTGAGTGGGTGAGAGATAGAGTGAGTGAGTGGGTGAGAGATTGAGTGGGTGGGTGAGAGATTGAGTGGGTGGGTGAGTGGGTGAGAGATTGAGTGGGTGGGTGAGTGGGTGAGAGATAGAGTGAGTGGGTAAGTGGGTGAGAGATTGAGTGAGTGGGTGAGTGAGTGAGTGAGTGGGTGAGAGATTGAGTGAGCGGGTGGGTGAGTGGGTAAGAGATTGAGTGAATGGGTGAGTGGGTGAGAGATTGAGTGAGTGTGTGTGAGTGAATAAGTGAATGAGAGATTGAGTGAGTGGGTGTGAGATTGAGTGCGTTAGAGCTTGAGTGAGTGTGGCAGAGTGAGTCAGTGAGTGTGATAGAATGAGACAGTGAGTGAGAGACAGTGAGTTAGTGAGAGACAGTGAGTTAATGAGAGACAGTGAGTGAGAGACAGTGAGTGAGAGACAGTGAGTTAGTGAGAGGCAGTGAGTTAGTGAGAAAGAGTGCGTTAGTGAGAGACAGTGAGTTAGTGAGAGACAGTGAGTTAGAGACAGTGAGTTAGTGAGAGACAGTGAGTTAGTGAGAGACAGTGAGTTAGTGAGAGACAATGAGTTAGTGAGAGACAGTGAGTTGGTGATAGACAGTGAGTGAGTGAGAGGCAGTGAGTTAGTGAGAGACAGTGAGTGAGAGACAGTGAGTTAGAGTTAGAGACAGTGAGTTAGAGACAGTGAGTTAGTGAGAAAGAGAGTGTGGCAGAGTGAGTGGCAGAGTGAGTGAGAGTGTGCAGTTCGTGTTTTGTCGAGAAAGTGTGGCGAGTGTGCGCATGATCGGAAACAGCAGGGCCCTGGGTTCGACTGCAGACTCCCGTGGTCTACACAGCGAGGGTGAGTGAGTGGGTGAGTGAGTGGGTGGGTGAGTGGGTGGGTGAGTGGGTGGGTGAGTGGGTGGGTGAGAGTGGGTGAGTGAGTGGGTGAGAGTGAGTGGGTGGGTGTGAGTAATTGGGTGAGTGGGTGTGAGACTGAGTGAGTGGGTGAGAGATTGAGCGTTTGGGTGTGAGATTGAATGAGTGGGTGAGGGAGTGGGTGAGAGATTGAGCGAGTGGCTGAGTGAGTGGGTAAGTGGGTGTGAGATTGAGTGAGTGGGTCTGAGGGATTGAGCGAGGGGTGAGTGGGTGTGAGATTGAGTGGGTTAGAGCTTGAGTGAGTGTGGCAGAGTAACCTGCAGCGCCACACCTATTACCATCATTAGGGGAAAAAACGGTGATCCAATCGTCGACCCCAGGAACAGGTTTGCAGATTTGCTGAGCATTTCTGTGAGGTCCTGGGGAGGGGAAATCCCTAAGCCAGGAAAACATCATGGCACAAAATGGGGATAATCCTGCTGAGGCTGCGGTGCCTCAAATATTGGAAGAGGTCACCCCCTGTGAGTGGCTGGCTGAGGTGCCATCTGTTGAGGAAGTACTGAAAGCGATCCAGAGTCTGAGATTAGGAAAGGCACCGGGCACAGATGATCTTCCAAGCGAAATGCTCAGGGAGGGTGGCGTTTGTGCACAGACTGCCCTACATGACATCATAACAACAGTCTGGACCACTAGACAGGTTCCGTAGGATTGGAAGGATGCCCTGGTGGTCCCCCTCTTTTAGAAGGGGGACCGCACAGACTGTAACAACTACAGGGGCATCTCACTCCTCAGTGTGCCGGGAAAGGTCCTGGCAAGGATTATTCAACATCGCCTTGCCAGGCACGCTGAGGAGAGGCTTGCGGAGCCCCAATGCGGTTTCAGGAAAGGACGGTCCTGCACGGATGCCATATTTTCTGTCTGCCTGCTACAGCAGAGATGTAGGGAATTTCAACAAGAGCTACATCTCTGCTTTATTGACCTGGTCAAGGCCTATGATACCATCAGTAGGCCTGGGCTCTGGGTTGTTCTTCGTGCTTTCGGAGTCCCTGACCCTCTGCTCACGATCATTAAGGACCTTCATGATGGTGAGCGGGCCCGGGTAAAACTACGTGGCCGGGAGTCAGAGCCGTTCCCTGTACACCTTGGGGTGCGGCAGGGATGTCCTCTGGCTCCCACATTATTTAACATATATTTTGACCGCGTAGTTCGTGAAGCCTTCAATAGCTGTACCGGGGGAATTTCCGTTTGGTACAGATATAATGGGAGGCTGATCGATGCCCGTGTGCGATCAAGGGATGGCTCCCTATTGGTCAACCACGTTATGTATGCCGATGATTTGGTAATAGCTGCTCATTCAGAAGAGGAGTTGGAGACGCTGAGACTGGAGCGTGCCACTAAGAGGTGGGGCCTTACCATCAGCCCCACCAAAACTAAGCACCTGCCTGGGTATTTTGTACCATCGGACACTCCACCCCCACAACTCCCAATCAGTGATGGGGCAGTTGTGGAGATTTCCCATAACTGGGAGTGTGCTTATGACCGGCTCCAGTTTAACAGCAGAGGTCTCACTCCGAATCAGTCGAGCGGCAATATATTTTCATCGGTTGCGTAACCCTGTGTGGAAGCTACCTGGTCTGTCGCTCCGCACGAATCTTCAGGTCTTCTCGGCCACGGTCATTCCTTCCCTTCTCTACGCTTGCGAAACGTGGACCCCCCTAATGGAGCATCTTTGCCAGTTGGAAACATTTAGGCTGGCCTGCTTACGATCCATCCTGGGTTTAACCAGGCTGGATTGTGTGAGGAGCTCACAAATTCTTAAAAGATCTGGGCAAAGTCCCATCGGTGAGCTCCTCCGGCAGGCAAGGCGGCGTTGGCTGGGTCATGTAGCCCGCATGCCCAGCTACCGCATGCCTAAACAGCTTTTGTTCGGCCGGATCGAGGGGGCTAAACAGGCGCAGCACGGGCTAGAGAAAGATGGAGTGATGTGGTACAGGAGGACGTGGAGCTGAGTGGACTTGCCGATGACTGGTACCAGCGGTGTCAAGATCGGCCTCTGTGGAGGATGCTCGTGAAGGACGCTACTGGGCAGTTGGAGGCAGTCGCCCTCCAACAACAACGGAGGGCGGAGGAGCGACGCTCACAACAACGAGCAGAGCGCCGGGTGGCTAAAGCACAGCAAGTTGGTACAGTACGGGGCACAGGTGGTGCATCAGCCAGTCATCTCGGACAGTCGACCCGTGGCACCGTCTGCCCGTGACCTCCTGCCAGCGGGCGTTCGACACTTCACGTGGCCTCAAGGTGCACTTGGCCTGGCACAAGCGTCGTGGTGACGTCACCCCACTTAGTGGCGAATGGCGGTTGTTGTTGGTGATGCGCACTCTTGTATGCGATCATCTTTAACATAGCAGGTCTTTATTGTTCTGCAAGTATATGAACGTTAAAACTCGTAGAAACACATGCACACTCGTGTGTGAATGCACAACGCTGTATATACAGTAGTGTTTGGATGCACACTCGTGTATGTCTACTCGTCCGTGTTTTTTTAAAGGAAAACTATGGTAGCAATAACGTACGATCAGTCATCTTTAAAAACAGGTCTTCATTAATCTGCAAGAAAACTCACGTTAATACTCGTATCGAAATCTTTATTAGTATGCATGCTCAAACAGGAAAGAAACAAGGCAAATTATTTCCCAATAGGAATTCAACAGTTAAAAGATATTCTTAAAATCAAACACGTAAACGTCGATTTCCACACTCACACAGTGCAGGGTGTGCGCCCACAGTGCACTGCAGCACTGCGGCGCAGACCTTGTCAGACCTATGCTATCACACACCGCTTACCTTCTGTGTGCTTCTGCTTGTTTGGAAATCGACGACCGACTGACGCGTGCTGCCGCCAAAAAGCACGCAGCCCACTTCCAGGCAATTAAATGTAAGGGATAATGTATTTGTCCAATGAGATTGAAGGCGACACTGACAGAATTTCTGGAGCGCTGGTTTGATATATAGGGCCGGGAACTGTGATGGGCCACTTCGCACACACTTGTATAGGCCCAATGAAAGATGAAGCACAGTGGTTTCAAGGGAATGGGCGCAATATTGATGGAGCTGCATCCGAAAGAGTGGTCAGTTTTGGCCACTGGGCCGTCGAACCGAACGCCACCAATAATGAACAGATTTGATTGAAAGTTCTGGAATTGAAAATGTATGTGGCTATCTGATTAGTGGAGGGTTCTTGGTTGCACCCGCGGACGTTCTTCGTTGCCGAGATATCGCCAGCAGGACGCAGTGTTCGGCGGGTGCAACAGCAACACTGTACCTACAGTAGATTTTCCGTTGCGACCATCACTCTGATTATGGTGTTGCGTGAAAGTAGGTGCAATGTTGACCGAAGAGACGCTCTCGGCCGGCAGGTTTATTTATTTATATTTATCGAATGAAAGTGAGCTTTGGCTTTTTGCCGGCTGTTTTATTTATTTTTATCGAATCAGAGTGAGCTGTCTGGGCGGGCCCGTAAATAAATAAATATACGTACGGCCACGCACGCAGAAGACCAAACCAGCGTAGTTGTTTAAAATACTTGAAGGCCCCCATATAGGAGGACCAGGATAAATAATCGTATCACTCGCCATTGACGTTTGCCGTCGCAGGGAATCAAACTCGAGTTGTGCTGTACAAATCACTGCACAATTACTCTCCTCCACATACATTCATACACACTCACACTCTCTCGTACATATGAGACATGTGTGTTTCTTATCATAGTACTTGAGTTTATTCAGGCAGGATATATGTCAAAGTAGTGTGCTACTGAACAAAAAACTCCAGAATCCCAACTACCAAAATTGCATAGGCCTGCAATACCCACAGATGATATCAACGATATCAGGAGAAATTCAATAATTAGCCTCATGACAAACACATTAATCAGAAGCACATGTGTCTGTAATTTATGTTAAGTAAGACATCCAACCACTATGGTAAAGCATTAAATACCATTACACCATTTAAGCAAACGATTCTAGATAGTCATGTGATAATACACAATCCAAACTCCCTACGCGAACATAATGTTTGCAATCACTGTAAATGGTTTAAGAAACCCAGGACTGACAAAAACGAGTTGGGTTCTCGCGATGTAATTTTCACTATGTAATGCAAGACACATTTTTCAGAGCACAATTGCAATCTTGCAGTAGTGTATTCGCTGATTGTTGCAGATGTTCATGCGCTGATTGTTTCAGATGTTCATGGAAACGTATTCAGAAAATGTACAATAAAGGTGGAAAAGGTTCCTCACTCAAACGAGAGCAGGATGATAATTATATCCAATCATCGCCTAATTTATTTCCCATTCTTCAGCCAGCAGTGTAAACTCTATATTCTAATGGAAAAAGCTGGTCACTTAATGTGACAGAGCGGTACTGATTTTATACAATCTCTAAAAGGAAGGAGATAGGTCAAGCCTTTTACTGGCACCACAAGTCCTCCTTTTGAAATACAGTATATGATAATTTATTACAATGGAATTTGTATTTATGTAGGGTTCAAACGCAATCGCATCTCAATACGCCATCAAACACAATGGCATCATGGGGGAAGGGAAGGTGTGTGCGTTTATTTCTCTTGATTACACTCTGCACGATAGAACACAAAGACAGAATTATATAATCTGACCAAATGAAAAGGATTCATAATATGATGCGTGGGATGCATGGATACCCGTCAAGCACTTCGCATGGAAACGCAGCATTTTGTGATTATGAACAGGACAATCAGCAATTGGAACTTTATTTTTTTGACACGAAGAAGTAAATAATAACCAATGTTTACATTGCAATGTTGTAAAAATGGATACTATCTGTAGTAATAAATTATTCCAGAGGGACTACACATTTAATGTAATGGGGACTTCAAATATGTTTATGTCTCTCTGCCATGTTGTAGAGGTGGCATGTGGACTCTAAGTTGCAATTAACACACATCCTGCTCGCTTATCAACATAGACGTTTTTGCTGACAAAAAAAACAATCATCACATTTCCCACGTGACAACTTTGTTTGTTTGGCTTTAAATGGTGGTGGATGGTTTTAAATATGACATTTCACCTACCTGATCTAACACCAAATAAACACATTTTAAATCAACAACTCCAAACATATCTATGTAGTTTTGTGGTTGTGGCTTGGAACTCATGCTGAGTGATTGTAAACAATCACTCAACAACCCACTTTTCTCCCCACCCCCCCGTCCCAAAAAAACTAACGTTACATTTTACGTCAAATTCTACACACAGCTCGTCACGATCATCGTGATCAGAAACGCTTCTTCAACAAAGGTTCATCATCCAACTAGGGCGTCCCTATCTATATATATAAAATCGTGAATGTCTGTCTGTCTGTGTGTGTGTGTCGCCGGACCATACGCACTTTCATTGGACGCCGGTTGCCCCTGCCAACGGCTAGCGACGCCTTCGCCGCTTTCATTAGACGGCGGTTGCCCCTGGCAACGGCTAGCGACGGCCCGCGGGGTGGACGCCATTTTTAATTCACGTTAAAAGTAGGCGCACGCATTAACACGCGACTCTGAGGTAAATTCATCTAAGTTTCACGTCCTCTTCACTCCCCCCCCCACCACAATGTGTGCTATTACTATTATAGGGTCGGTCGATTTATAAATTATAGCGATTACACAGTCTTATTGTAGCGCGGGGGGGGGGGGGGCCGGCACCCGTACCCAGCGTCAGCCGGGTGGGAAAATCAGGCGAGGCGGGAGGCTCTGCACGGTGCTAGGCCTCGACACCCACCACGCGACTCTGAGGTAAATTCATAAAAGTTTCACGTCCTCTACAGAGTCGTGAGGGAGGGAGAGTGGCGAGGGAGGGAGAGTGGCGAGGGAGGGACTCAGCCTCAAACGAGTAACTGGTGTGGCGTATTAACATCGCCACTGGGGAGACAAAGGCGGCCGGGCGTGAGTGGTGAGGGAGGGAGAGTGGTGAGGGAGGGAGAGTGGGGAGGGAGAGTGGTGAGGGAGGGAGAGTGGTGAGGGAGGGACTCAGCCTCAAACGAGTAACTGGCGTGGCGTATTAACATCGCCACTGGGGAGACAAAGGCGGCCGGCCGTGGTGGATACAAGTCCCGGGCGAAGCCGGGTAGTACAGCTAGTTTCATCATAAAGCAGGAGAAGATACAGCGTATGGTCAGAAGGGGTTTGATGGGAGAGTGCAATGGAATGACACCAACAAGCGAGTTAGGGTCCCACAAAGGGGGTGGAAGTTTTAAGTGGGAGAGACAGTGGACGGGTGATGATTTTAGATGCGTTGTTGGGGAAGTAAATCATGGTGTGAGGGTGTGGTGTGTGCTGTGGAGGTGGGGTGAATCGTGGGTGGTAATCGGTGATTGAGTGCTGACTGAAGGTATGTCTGGTGGGGCAACAAGGGATATGTGTCAGTGGGAGAGTATGGGTGTGTGATGCCGAGGGCGACATCCAAATGCGAAGGTGAATAACTTAACAACCGAAAGCTGGGAGAAGACAGCAGAGAAGGGGGGCGGGTAGATGAGACCGTAATCTAAAACTATTCATCCTCTAACCCTTCTGGAGGTGTAGAGGAGAACGCTGGCCACATTTCCAAGAGTTTATTCTCCCTATTCCTGAAGACTGCGCTAAGATACTCCAACCAGCAGTGTTTGTCTCCGAAATTCTACCAGGGCTAGAAGAAAAGAGGCAGATCGGGGGGGGGGGGGTGACTGCTATGTGGACAGGATGACTTTTCCCTCCTGTGTTTAAAGATCTGGAAATAGGGATTTCCCCCTATTGGCGAGTCTTGGTTGTCGTAAGCCTAGGAGGTTGTGGAAGTTGAGGGGGTGACAGACAAGTGGTTGATGTGATTGAAATAATAGTTAAAAAGCTAAACGTTCTGGATGACACCAATGTTAAAATGAACATAGGGATAGTTACACGAATAGTAGCGCTATTCAATACCAAACAAACCACCCACTTAAGTAATCACAAAGTATTTTCACTACTACTAAATCAAACTCATTAATGTTAAAATTCAAATTATAAAATGTTCATAATAAAGGTTTTTGGGTTAGAATTGCGTTTTTATAAATGTCGCAATTTTTATTCATTCGAGAATTAATTTGATAATTAATTTGAGAATTAATTCTACGATCTATTCGAAAATTTATTGAAATTGAGAGAAATACAAATCATTTTAACCGCTGTGACAGCTAGAGGCTAAGTGCAACTTGGAAGTGTATTATTACGTAACCCACCTTAGAATTGTATTACTTGTAAAGCCAACACATGTAAATCAACTGTGATTAACAATCTATCGTTAAATAATTACAATAAGCCCCCTCTCCCGCCTGCTCTCTGCACCTGATTGGCTTAGAGTGATGACATCATTTTGCTCTATTTAAAACCGAAAGCAGGTGGATTGTGTCACTATTCTGGCAAATCGCCCAATAATGCTGCAAGCAATTACTACCGAAACGTCATAGTACTCAAAATTGTAAATGTTGTGGATTTACTCTCTAACACACTGGTGGGCTGAAGTAGTAACTGATTGGCGCGCTTTGTTTACGTCTCAAACCTTACTGGCTGTCAGGTGGTGGAGGGTTACGCCACATTCATACTTACACGATCTAACCCAAAAACATCTATAATGAATAATATTGGTTGTTATAAAATGTTGCCGGCACAATGCATAGCACGATTACATTTATTTTAAAGTAATCTTCACAACTACAACGGCAGCCAATAATATATTGGTAATCTGCCTACAGCCAACTTCATGCCCTTTGCCTTGCCCAAATCTACCGTGGTTTCCAGTTTAGCCTTATTCCTGAAGCTCAGCAGTTTAAACTCTTGACATGACAGTTCAAGTGCAGTGCACACGCCGGTCTTCCTTTCAGTGTCATCCATCTTCAATAAAAACGCGTCCTTGTTCGCCTGCAGGGGAAATTAACAAACAGGCTATGAATTGTATGAATAATCTACACTTTGTAGCAATTTTCACTCGGAAATCGCAAGGCGCTACACAAATACACGCAAATGCAGCCTCACACCAATCAAATGCAACCCCAAGCCCTTAAAATAAGCACTATTTGAATGAGCAAACGTCCAAGTTGAAGTAAATTCCACAGCCTGGGAGCCACACGAGAAGAGGCCCGGTCACCCATCATACAGATACGTAGCAACGGCACACACAATAGGCCAAACTCAGAAGACTGAAGTGTTCTTGGTAGAACATGGGCAAAGGAGGTCTTGTATATATGGGGAGTTGCATCATTTGGAGCTTTGTACGGGAGGAGAAGAATCTTAAAACCTGCTCGAAACTGGACCAGCAGCCAATGGAAAGATGCCAGAACAGAGGCAATGTGTTCAGCAGCAGGGGTGCTCGAAATAATTCTGGCAGACACATATTTCAGGTGTTGTTTCAGATTATTTATTCAGAATATGAATATATATCCTGGAGGAATCCAATGAGCTATAAAGCTCTTTTTCACAGCTGCCCATTAGGGACGATTTAGAAAGTTACAACAAATAATACAAAAACACGATAGGAGTGCAAAGTATAGGAATTGTAAGTCACATTTACTAAAATAAAATAGCAATGTAAATTGAGACTGAGTTTGCATAAAATATGGTCGAGTGGGGTCATATATGTATATAAAACTAAAATGTGCCAAGGACTGAACCCTCAGGCACACCAAATGAAAGAGAGCATGTATCAGAATGTTGCCCTTCAAGGCTGATACACTGCTTTCAATGGGAGAGGTAGGAGGTTAATTAGCGCAAGGCAATGCCTGAAATTTCCATGTAGCCTTCCAAATCCTTGAGCAGGATAGGATGATCGACAGTGTCAAAAGGGCAGCAATCAAGTCCAAAAGGAAAAATACGCTAGACAGACCTGCAGCATAACAACACATTATTGCAACCTTCACCAGGGCCGTTTCTATACTGTTATCGGCCATGAAATTGGATTGAAAGGGATCTAGAAAATCACTGATGAGAAATTGGTGTTGGAGTTGCATGGCAACTGCATACTGGAGGATCTTGAAGTATAAGGCAGATTTGAGATGGGGCAATAATTATTGGTGTCCTCAGAATCAAGGCCAGGCATCTAAAGCAGGGGTGTAAAAGTGAAGGGACAGTAACAAAATAGAATTATTAAGAATATTGGCGATGAACACATCAAGAGAAATAAAGTTAGCACGAATGAGCTTCGAAGAAAATAATCCAGATAGCAAGTGGGCTAGGCTCTAGCTACCAGTGATAAAACTTCGGACAAGGAATGTTCCAAAAATACAGGTAAGTCAGGAAGCATTGGAGTGGGAACAATTGGCAAGGTGGTAGGAGGTATAGATTTAATTGAGAGACAGATTGTGTTGATATTGTTCAAAGGCAACTGAAGATACTTGACGCTATGGCTACGTCACCTACGAGGAATACAGCCAGCCCCGACGGTATCATATGCAAAGCTAACCTTATTTCTAAATTCAACCTCCTATCTAAGAAGAAACCAGATCCACACATCACAAAGCTGGATGTTAACAAGACCATGATTAATCAGAGTAACATCCCAATTTCTGACAATCTAAAAACGGTACTGGCCAAAGGACTAAATTTCGCCATCACCCTAAATATATACCAGTAGAGGATGTGATTTCTCAGATTGAAGTAGCCCTCAGAGGCATAGGACACATCCATGCGGATGTAGCAAGAGCTGAAATAGCTACTATTCTTAAGAATGCTAAGAAACCCACTAGTAACATCAGCAAAAACGAACGCTCTGAACTCGCGGACCTAAAAAATAGAGATAATATAGTCATCCTCTCGGCAGACAAGAGCAATGCCACGGTCATCATGGATAAAGATTCATACAACAACAAAATCCTGGACCTTCTTAATGATGGGAGTTACTCCAAAATTAAAACGATCCCACTAAAAGCCTAACGACAAAAACCAACAGAATCATCACGAGTTCGACTTCCCTAATCGAACCAAGCAAACGTCCCTCTCTAAAACCATCGGCGGCTAGACCTCCCAGACTCTATGGTCTTCCCAAGATCCATAAAGAAGGCACCCGCTACGACCCATCGTGTCGACGATAAACTCTCCTACCTACAAACTAGCCCGTTTTCTATCAGACACTCTGCTTCCCTTCACAGGCAAGACCTCTTCGGCAGTACTCAACTCAACCCAATTAGTCTCTATGGTTAAGGACATGGTACTATCTCCTGATGACATCCTCGTCAGTTTTGATGTAGTATCTTTGTTTACCAAAGTCCCAGTACCGGACACCCTAACAATAATTGAGGACTTAGTCCAACATGGATTGAATTCTGATGTACCTGCGCTGGTTAGGCATTGCCTCACCAACACCTATTTTACCTGGAATGGCACCTTCTACAAACAGAATGAGGGTACCCCTATGGGCTCCCCTTGTCACCAGTTATAGCCAACATGTTCATGGAAAAGTTTGAATCAGACGCCATCCAGACATCCACCCTGCGTCCTTCCTGTGGAAGAGGTATGTGGATGTCACTTTCGTCATCTGGCCACATGGCCTCCCAGCATTGAACCACTTCTTGGACCACATCAATTCCAGACACCCATCCATCATATTCACCATGGAAGTGGAGAAAGATGGTAAACTACCATTCTTGGATATTCTGTTTGAGAGGAGACCTGACGGATCCTTGGGACATTCTGTCTACAGGAAAGCCACCCACACAGATTCCTACTTGAAACCGAAAAGAATTCTCTCATCAAAACGCTATACCACAGAGCCCATGGCATTTCTGACCAACACCACCTGGCTGATGAATTAAGACATGTACATCGGGCCCTCAGGATGAACGGATACTCTGACCGCACAATCCGTCAAGCTGTTTCTCCCACCATACAGAAACAGCCACATGAAACTCCGACCAAAACTATCACGTTACCATACATAGCAGGCGTGACCAAAAAGATCTCCAAAATTCTAAACAAACATAAGATCCAAGTCCGATTCAGTACAGTGCATAAAATCCGTGATCTGATTCCATCTGTCAAGGATGTTGTTCCTGACTTACAGTATCCTGGAGTCTACAAACTGAGTTGCAGTTGTGGTGATTGCTACATTGAAGAAACGAAACGTCATGTTTCTGATCGTGTCCGCGAGCACAAGTCTGATCTGAAACACGGCAGAACTGATTCTTCGGCCGTTGCCGATCATTGCTACAACTCTGTGGGCTCTCATAAAATTGTCTTTCCGAGACTAAGGTGCTCTGCAAACCTCCTGGCTACCATCAAAGGTTTGTACACGAAGCCATACAAATATACAAACACAGACATAATTTCAACCGTGATGATGGTTACAAACTGAGTAATCATTGAAAGATGTGATTAACCATGCAAAAAAGATTTAACTACACTTATTTGGACCATCTTATTTGACAGACAACTATTACAGGTTATTGATAGACAGCCAGTTTTGTTTTACCAGGTTTAGTTTTTTNCTTTTTTCACACTTTTGTTATGTAGGCTAGGCGTAGTCACAAACCGCACCTCCATAACAAACGCTCAGTCTTTTGTTATGCAGTCTATCTTAGTCTTAAGCCTCACCTTACCATATTAATAAAAAGTGTGCCGTACTTGGCCCTTCCCTCTTCAACCATTATATATACGGAGTGGTAGCTCTTGTAATCTCTCATTTACTTGATACAGCTGTCGTGGCTGTGACGGTTCCACCTGTGTTGTTGCCTTGTGTTGCCTCCGAAACGTGATTTTTATTTTATTTTATTAATTAAAATTTTTACCTACGTGACTTTACCGAAAAAANCCTAACAATATGAATCCTTGCAGTCACGAAAGCTTCAAATCTAGAATCAATGGAGCTTTAAAAAAAAATGGCGCTCCCCTTACTTCTCAGCTAATGGTGACCTTGATGTAGTCTTAAGTTTTAGATTTTTAATGCCAGGACCTTGATCTTACATAAACAGGCATTCCAGTGGAAATCCTATATAATTACAGACGTATTTCGCTCTTGAATGCTGTCTTTCCGACAGCCCTGTTCTTCACCTGAGGACGGCTGCTTGCGTTGTGGCCGAAACGTCGTGAGAATTGTATTTTATTGTTTTATTTATTTTATTTTAGTATTTCCCTTCTACGTGACTTTACCGAAAAAACCAAGAAGATGAATCCCTGCAGTCACGAAAGCTTTAAATCGAAATATAAACCTCTTGCGAAGATATTCGCAAACAGACTTGATAAGTTCTTCTCGCAATCATCGGAGAAAGCCAGACAGTATTTGGCAAGAACAGAAATTTGATCCAGAATGCAAGTTTTTTGGGTTAGATCGCGTAAATATAAATGTGTCGTTAAACGTAAACAAAACATGTCAATTACTAGTACAGCCTAACAGTGTGTTGGAGAGTAAATCAGCATTTACAATCTGAGTAAAAAATTCGCCAGTAATTACAACTGGCATCATCAGGCTACAGCCGGAATTGTGGAGAAATCCTCATGTTGAATTCCTTAAATAGAAGGAGATATGTGATGGTATTACTTGTGCACCCACCATGTGTGGGGGCTGGAGAGGGACGGGGGAGGGAATGAGTGCAAAGGTTACAAAGGTTTAGCCAAAGATATCCCACGACTAGCTGAACACTGTCTAAATAACGCCGATTTATTGTGAAAAGGTGATGTATATAAACAAAAGAAAAGAGCAGTAATGGGCTCACCTTTGTCCCCTGTGATTGCGAATTTGTACATGGAAATTTAAAACTTAAGAAATAGCTCCGAGCACACTAAAACCCTCTCATTGGTTTAGATATGTGGATGATATATTGATGGTCTGGCCACAAGGCAAAGATAAACTTAACGAACTTCTTAATCATCTCAACTTGCAAAACCAATCCATCCAGTTCAACATGGAAGTGGAAGCCGACATAACTCTCCCATTTTTGAATATTCTGCTCGGGCGTGGCCGAAATTATAAAATAACACATCGTTTACCGAAAAAAAAACGCACACTGAAGACTATCTGAATGCAGAGACACACCATCACCTCGCAGAGAAATTAACTCGTGATTCGAAGCTTTCGTGACATTAACATCACTAGACCCGGCAACTTCTTTATAACCCTTGAGCTACACCCATTTCAAACCTTTTTAAACAGTCTGCCTCACCACCTGATGACGGACACTTGTATTGCGCCAGAAACGTCGTGATTTATTTTATTTATACCTATGTAATGCGAGCAAGGACAGGGTGGGCGCTGACTCCGCACCACTCACGCGGGCCGGAGTATTAGGGGAGGTGGAGCCTGGTCGTCGGGGTGAGTGGGGGCGGAGTCAGGGTCACGTGAGGAGGAGGAGGAGTCAGGGTCACGTGAGGAGGAGGATATAGGGTGAGAACCGGAAGGGGATCGGGAGTCGAGAGAGAGTTGAGAAAGGAGAGGCCACGCGGGGTGCTGGCGGAGGAGTGGCACGATTGCCACGAGGCCGGAGTCACGGCACCGTCGGCCAGCGGTGTACGCGGAGCAGAGGAGTGGCTGCAGAGTGTGCAGGGCACACGGGCAGCGGTGTGGCTGCAGAGAGAGAGATGGAGTGGAGGACTCGAACGACGTGTGGTGGCACGCGACGGAGGAGGTGCAGGTCCGACCAGAGACATTGCGGGGTGCGAGCAAGAACCCAATAAAGGACAGACGGAGACCAACATCGCCTGAGAGTCCTTTATTACACCTACGTGACTTTACTGAAAGAACCAAAGAGTAGGAAGGTTGCGTGCGTTTTTTTCTCAAAATGCGCGCCACAAAATTAAAATTTTAACCGCAGAAATGCAAAGCTCTGTCCGTTGCCTCCGTCACAGTGCCAGCGAATCGGGGATATCGACGGACCCCGACAAAACTGCGTGCGTACGCACATGGCCAACCCCCACGTCAGTGCGTGAGGTGCGCAGTTTTGTTGGATTCTCGTCGTACTACAAACGTTTTGTCCCCGGATTCGCTAAAATCGTTAAGCCGCTTCATCTCCTCACGTCCAACGGACATAAATTTCGGTGGGGGAGGAGGAGGCTGCGTTTGCCATGCTGCGCGACAGCCTGGCCAACGCGCTGCCCTTCGGTACCCGATTTTTCTCTCCCCTTTATTCTGGACACAGACGCCAGTAGTTTCAAGTTTTCAAGTTCATTTATTAGGTATAGCCCTGTGAGCCATTCGGCTATTGAATCGGGTGCAACCGCAACAAACAAAAAACAAAAACATGAACAAAAAACATCTGTATTATCACAGGTGGTGGATGGCGTCGAGCGGGTGGTTGCTTACGGCAGTAGAGTGCTGTCGCCAGCGAAACAGCGTTACTGTGTTACACACCGAGAATTGCTAGCTATAGTATTTTTTATCCAGCAGTACCGTCCATACCTTTAGGACGCAAATTCACTGTGCACTCGGGCCACGCAGCCTTGCAGTATGTGCTGCGCGTCTAATAGCCATCAGATCAACTCTCACGCTGGCTCGAAGTCCTTCAGGACTAATTGTTCGTTGTATCTTATAGAAAGGGTGTCCGCCACACAAATGCTGACGCCCTGTCACGATTGCCACCCAGTGACAACTGTGGGTGCATTTCGGGCACGGGACGATGCAAACCCGCCGACACAGTACCACCCCGGACTGTCGTTGTGGCAGCTGATGCTGCTGAGTGGGGACGACTCCAGATGGAGGACGCCTCGCTCATTAAAATTAAAACATAGATAATGCTCTTGAAAATGGAACCTGCTGAGGAGCTTCTTTACACTAGTATCACATTATACTACACTGCACACTAGTACTATACTATATGACACTGCACACTAATACTACATTGTACTACACTGCACACTAATACTACACTATCCTACACTGAACACTAATACTACATTATACTACACTGCACACTAGTACTACACTACAGTAATCTCCTGCTAAAATTTGCCACATTATGCGTCGGTTTGCATATACGTTGACGATTAATTAGGGATCATACTTCCTTATAAATGTTTGTAATGCTTCACATATTCGATTTAAACTAGGAATACACATGGTGAAAACGGACTATTTTGTGAAGTAATACTATACAGTAGGGTACGTGTTCAACCTCTGCTTGCCTGTCAGTCATTTCTTGTGGACGTTTTGCACATTCGAATCCACTTGTCCTGGTGAGGGTCCAGGGGGGAGCATGTTGAGTAGGGCAGTCCAGTCCTACTTTTCCCTGGTGTCAGACTCTAGCTCTTCCTGGATAATTCCCAGGCATTCCCATGCTACCTGAGCGACATAATCCCACCAGCTTGTTCTGGGCCGGCCACGGGGTCTTCGCTCAGTGGAAGTTGGGGACATCCTTAAAAGGTGCTCGAAGCACCTCAACTAGCTCCTCTCGATCCGGAGGAGCAGTGGCTCGACTGATGGTTCTCCCAGATTACCAATCTCCTCAACCCGATCATGGAGAGTGAGCCCGGCAACACTGCGTAGAAACCTAATTTTGGCCCCTCGTACCCGTCATCGCATACTTTCAGTTATTACCCAAAGCTCATGACAATAGGTGAGGATGGAAATGTAGAACGACCTGTAAACTGAGCTTTGTTCAAGAACTCTGCTCCTGCTTCACTGCCACAGAATGGTACAGATGCTGCATCGATCGGATGGCCGACCTTGCACTCCCACTTACCAACACTCGCTGAAGAGATTTCGAGGTACTTAAAATCCTCTATTAAGGGAAGCTATTCCCCCCTCACGTGGAGAGAACAATTTGCCATCTCCCAGGAGTGAACCATAATCTCAGATTTGGAGGTGCTGATCCTCATCCCAGCCACTTCACACTCGGCATCAAAACGGTCAACTGCATGCTGGAGATTAGAGACTGACGAGGCAAAGAGGACAACGTCGTCGGCAAAAAGCAGAGATTCCACCTCCATGCCCCCGTACTGGATACTCTCCATACCTTGGCTGTGCCTTGATATCATGTCCATTAAAATCACAAGCAGGAGTGGAGACAAGACGCACCTCTGGCTGACTCAAACACCCAAAGTGAACGAATTTGATTTAACACCAATAATATGGAAACAGCCCTCACTCCAGGAAGAGAGAGACCAGATAGCACACAAAATAAGCACTGGTACATCATACTCCCACAGCACCTCCCACAATACACTGTGGGGAACAGTCATATGCTTTCTCCATGTCTACAAAACAGAGGTAGATGGAGAAGCATACTCCCATGACCCCTCTAATATATGTGAGAGAAAAAAGAGCTTGTCCATTGTCCCATGACCATGACAGAATCCGGATTGTTTTTTCTGATTCTGAGGCTAGACCACTGGATGGCGCCTCCTCTCCAGCACTCTGGCATATGCTTTACCTGCGATGTTGAGGAGTGTGATTTCTCTTTAGTGGGAGCACACCCTCTGGTTCCCTCTTTTAAAAATGGGACCCACAACCCCAGTTTGCCAGTCCAGAGGTACTGTACCCACCTGCCATGCAACATTGAAGATGTGTGTTAACCGCGACACTCCTACACTGTCCAGCGCTTTCAACAACTTTGGGCGAATCTCGTCCACCCCAGCAGCTTTGCCGCTATGAAGAGCCTCGACCGCCACAGCGACTTCAGCAGCCGTGATGGATCCGACCCCCCAGCTGTTTCCAGGGCTGCCTCCTCAAAGGAAGGCATGTCCACCGGGTTGAGGAGCTCATCAAAGTGTTCCTTCCATCTCTCGACTACCTCCCTAGTTGATGTCAATGGTATGCCACCATTACTGAGAGCAGCCTGAGCCAGATCCCGTCGACCCTCCTTAGATTTCAGATGGTTTGCCAGAACATTTTAAGGCTGCCCGGTAATCCCTCTCCATGGCTTCTCCAAACTCCTCCCATGTCCGGCTTTCACTTCAGCGATTGCTGCAGCTGCCACCCGCTTGGCAAGTCGTTACCTCTCAATCGAGTCAGGATAACTTTTTCCGAACATAGCTCAGAAAGCCTCTTTCGTCAACTTGACAGCTTTCCTCACCACTGGTGTCCACCAGCAGGTTCTAGGGTTGCTGCCATTACAGGCAGGAACAGCTTTCAGGCCACCGATTTTCGCAGCTGTATCCACAATCGAGGCCCTGAACATCGTCCACTAGGACTCAATGTCCATGGCCTCACCTGGAGTGCAGGAGAAATTTACCCAGAGGTGGAAGTTGAAATCTTTCTGCACTGGGTCTTCCGCCAGTCGTTCCCAGAAAACCCATACTATTTGTTTTAGGCCTTCGACGTATATCTGGTCAGTGACTCACGCGTTGGATCCAACTTCCAACGAGGTGATGACCAGTTGAAAACTCCGCCCTCTCTTCACCCGAGTGTCCAGAACATACGGCCTTAGGGGGTCATCCATTTAGTATATATGCATGGAGGGGGAGGGAGGTTAACCAAAATGCGTACGCTTGCGTATGGGGGTCTACTGACAATGTACGTACGGGCGGAGGGTGAAGCCTCTATAATAATTTGTCTACAATGGCCTTCAAATGAGCCGCAGTTCAGTTTCTTCAGCTGTCAGACAAGTATTACCGGGAGAGGTAGGACTGTGGGAGAGGTGTCACTTGTATGCCACCATACCCCTGACTGCTAGCTAGCACGCATCTCAGCAGTGAGTCTGACATAGTCTGGTGGCCTGCCCCATGGATGATACATCCTTCAACCTGGCCTCACTGCAGACTACTGCTAGCTCAAGATTTTAGCTGCCATGGTGCTCTGTTCATGCTGCTGCTGCCCGGACTTCAGTACTAACACTGTACATCGGGCTACTGTTACAGCAGATGTTCAGTTAACGCACTTTATATATATATAGAGACTAGCTCACAGAATTTCAATTGTATTTTAAGATCATAATAGACGTGTTTTTGAATAACCAGTCAGGGTGGATAAAACGGTCAAGTATAACTGTTTGTACAAAGCTGTGTGCGAAGCTAGGCCGCAAGCTAGTAAACAAGAACACGTTCATAATATAATCCTTGATAGTTTCTACGTGGATTAAATACCAGCCGTTTTATAGGATTCGGGGGGGGGTGCCTCAAGCGTACGTACAAAAGTGGGGGGGGCGGTGTGTTAAAAGAACGCATACATACAGGTAGGGGAGGGATCAAGTTTTACAGATTTTTGCATACGTACTAAATGGCCCCTTAGGTCCAATGATAGAACTATAATGTAAATCACTGACCTTCGGGCCAAGGTACTCTGGTACCAAGTACACTTATGAGCATCATTTTGTTCGAACAAGGTGTTTGTTATTGACATTCCGTGACTAGCACAGAATTCTGATAACATCTCACCATGTAGGTTCAAATCAGGGGGTCATTCCTCCCAATCACGCCTCTCCAGGCATCTCCATCGTTTCCCACGTGGACATTGCAGTCGCTTACTAAGATTATGGAGTCTTTAGGCGGCACTCTGTTGAGCACTGCACCCACCATCTCCAAGAAGGCTGAATACTCTGAACTGCTGTTTTTGTGCATAACCACAGTCAGAGTTTTCCTTTCTGAGACCTGAAGTCTCATTTAGGCGACCCTCTCATCCACTGGGGCAAACTCCAACCGAACAGCACCCAGCCGGGGCTTGTGAGCATCCCCACACCCGCCTGGGGCTTCTCGACAGGGGTTACTCCGGGAGAGGAGAGAGACCATCCTCGATCGAGAAGTTTGGTCCTAGTGCCAATGCTGTGTGTGGAGATAAGACTGACTATATCTAGTTGATTCCTTTCCACCTCCTCCACCAGCTCTGGCTCATTCCCCCCCCCCAGTGACATGACCTTCCACATCCAAATAGTGAGTGTCCATCGCCAAGGTCCAGTCCGTCTGAGACCATTCTTCTTGCCATACTGGCATCACACCGGCCCCTCGTCCTGCAGATGTTGGGCCCACAGGACGGTTCCATATAGTCGTTCCGGGCTGGGCCTGACCAGGTTACGTGGGTCACCCGGCCACCAGGCACTTGCCTATGAACACCACCCTCAGGCCTGCAGCCAGGGGTGTGTCCCAGTATCCCTTGTCCGGGCGAGGTTATCTGATTTCTATATTTCAGAACCATTCATGACAGGCTTTGTTTTGGACCGTTATTTATCTCGAACCTCCTCCCAGACTTGTTCGCCAAGGGAGACCCTACCAGAAATACATGACTCCAGGCAACATAGCTCTGAGGGTTGTTGTGTATGTACCCCCTTTTTATTTTTTTAATATTATTTTTTTTTTAAGAATTATTCTGCCAACATATATAATATGTTTTTTTTAATAGACACGGGCAACGTGGAACGAACACGCCCCCACACTTCCACAGATGCGCGCATACCTCAATTCAAAGGAAAGACGGCATGAAAGAGGGCAATAAGGTCATAAAACTCCCCGCATATCACACAAGAGGAACAAGGGAGGGGGGAATGGCAGGCGGGGGGTTGCAAAGCCTGGCACCACGGAGGAAGAGATAATTATATTCTTAACAAAGAAACAGCATTGAAGACAAAAAGCACAGACGGGTCTTTGAACCATGTTAAATACACAAAGTTACCAACTTAGCCATGAAGATTAAGCAAACAGTATCTATCCTCACTCCAATTGGAAATCAGACTACAGTCTGCACCAGAATCGCGACCCATCATTGTTAATTAAATACTGACATTATTTACCTTTAAAGAATTTCTACACGGCCGGGCCGAAGCATCAAAGAATAATTATGGCATCTATTTCGCTCCAAAACAAAGATCCCTAGCCGGGATATCAGATTAAATAATCACAAGAAGTCAAATAATAAGTACGGAATTAAAGTAGAAGAGGAATCAAGGGTGGAGAAGGCTCGCAAAATTAACCAAACACAACACCCATGGGAAGCGAGCAACACGGCCGTCTTTGTCTTTCCGAGAGGATCTCCACACGCACACAAAGCCAGGAAATGACACCCATAAAGGTTGGGGCAATGGCTCAAAGGAAATTAACACACGCCTTCGAATAAATAAGCGCATGCGCCGGGTGCTTCCACCGTGGAAACAACCGTCTTTGTCTCCCGCAACACGGACAGCAAGATTTGCGCACACGAGCAAATAACATCTCCCCATAAAGAAATCAAATCACGATGAAACATCGTGAACACAGTCTCGGCATAACTTGGGCATAATGGAACCAAGCAGCAAATAAGTCGCATTTCAACTTCCAAACCAAAACAACTTAAGCTGTGTGAGACAAAAGATATGATCCCCGAGCAAGGGAGGGAATAATTAAGCTCGCTTAACGCGTAGGTTTTCGCGACAAATATTATTCAGTAACAAAAACATGGATTCGAATATTTTTTTTATATATATAGAACTCAATGCGAACGCGAATCATCGGTCTGGTTAATGAATAACTCAGGTGGCGCCTTCACGAGCCCCCCCCACCCCATTCTTCCAGAACGACACACAGCTGTGTCTTCAAAGCTAATAAACACACGGACAAACACGCACACGAAACACACGGACGGACACGCACACGACACACACACGGACGCAGATGGTTCACCCCACAGGAATGTTTTATGACAGACTTTGAACAACTCGGGAAACTGAGTGGAATTTTCCCATATAAGTCGAAGGAAAATCCATTCAACACAGATCGTCCGGGCCACGGGCCCCACCACAGATCGCCAGGGCTCTGAGCCCCATCTCGTCGCCAGGGCTTCGGCCCCACCACATCTCGTCAGAAGCCCTGGGCCCCATCTCATCTCAACGCCGACAACGAAGAAGTTTTTCGTCATCCAGAATGACGAGGTTCGCGGGGTAGCGACGCGCAGCTACAAGCCGAGGTCTGCACCACCTGAGAAGAATCGCTACCCTGTGTCGCCGAGCTGCGAGTGAAGCCAACAAAGACGCCAACGTCCACCCTGCCACGAACGAAGCATCGCTCCTCGTCAGAGTGACGACCAGCGAACAACCCGCAGGAAAGGCGGAGATCGCCAAGCGAGCAAAGCAGAGAGTCAAAGTCTTCCGAACGAGCGCCACCGAGCGCCGCCGAGCGCCACNGAGCGCCGCCGAGCGCCACCGAGCGCCGTCGAGCGCCACCGAGCGCCGTCGAGCGACACCGAGCGACAACGAGCGACAACGATCGCCGCCGAGCGCCGCCGAGCGCCGTCGAGCGCCGTCGAGCGCCGTCGAGCGACACCGAGCGACACCGAGCGACAACGATCGCCGCCGAGCGCCGCCGAGCGCCGCCGAGCGCCGTCGAGCGACACCGAGCGACAACGAGCGACACCGAGCGACAACGAGCGCCACCGGTCACCACGTAGCGGAGAAAGTCTCGGCTGCAACTCGCACGGACAGAGGAATCTCCTAACAGGGTCGTATTGTTTCCACACGCACAGGCTCACGAAGCACAGAGAATATCTGGTCAAACGAGTTTCCTTTGTCATAGAGTCTCGCCGAAGAATTAATTAAAACAGAGCCAGAATCGCTCTCTCACACACACGCCCTCACCCACCATTGACTCAAACATTCCGTTAAAAGGATTTTATACTTGCCGATGAATCTATTGACATATACTTTCGCCTCTGGGATACAATAAGTGCTTTTCATTACCGCCATAGGAAGTGTGTCATGCTTGTTTTCAAACTCGGCCAGTCGCCGAATGTGATCGATACATGGGCGAACTAATGAGATGTCTGGTGGAAAGGTAGAGGTTACGATTGTTAGGAGGGTTTTTAGTTATTCAATTTAGTTAAATGCATAGTCTCGCAAATGCACAAGTGTTTATTCATTCATTTTAGTCAAATGCATAGTCTCGCAAATGCATACGTGTTTATTCATTCATTTTAGTCAAATGCATAATCTCGTAATTGCATAAGAGTTTTAGTTATTCATATTAGTCGAATGCATAATCTCGCAAATGCATAAGAGTTTGGTTATTCAATTTAGTTAAATGCATAGTCTCGCAAATGAATTATTGACGCATGTTTGACCTGCATGATAGAATGTCACGTGTTTGTTAGAATAAAATTGTTTATCACAGAAGCATATCGAGTGTTCCTTCCAAGTCCATGCAAAACTGTCTTATTCATAAGAGCTGTTACCTGCGATGAGATATGAAAATGGAGACCTAAAATATCATAACACACACTAAGATAATCGGTAAATGTTTAATCGATGATAATCGTGTTATCCTGATTGATATAACACTGGATAAACAAAACAACTTAATTATCATAACTGCTCACATTAACATAAGCACAAGCATCCGCATAAATTACTACGATTATCATATTTTATGCATATAATTACACGCATTATCATAATTTATGCATATTAACACACACATTAACATAATTAATGCGATTTGCGCATTTTTCGGAAAATTATTAATATTTATTCTTTTTATCAAAATTTCATAATCCAACATATACAACAGGGTCATTGGACCACACAAACCCCACCACCACGATAATGTTACGATCTTGTTGCCGTTTAGCATGTGTTAGGTTTAAATACAACTTACAGTAAATGATAGTGCCTCTGTCAACAAAAGGTGAACTGAAAAGTATAAATCTAGAGGTTGCATTATACGTATGAAAGTGTTTTGAAGCAGGTCAAAAGGCAGTCGATATTGCCAGAATGTTTGGCCTACCCACGACCTCGGTGGTAACTATTCGAGTGAACATGGTGAAAATTCTACAACGTGCTCAAAATGTGATACATTTAACTGTCACTAAAATAATTCGTTTCACAGATGTGGAATTATAAAACGTCCCTTCAACCAAGGTCGGAATCTTCCCATCGCACATTCTATTGATTCTGACTTTCACAGATGTTGTGCTTTGTGGATCCTTCCTTTGATATCCTTGTCCAGTAAATAGCCATCCTCTTGCATACAGACCAGGCTCAGCTTCGGCTCCTGTCAGATTTGGGCAGCCAGCAGAGCTGTTCTGTGGCAAGCCACCGTAACAGTGACGTACACCGCTCAGGGGCGTGAACTCGGGTGGTGCTAAATTTACATTTGCTGATGCACTGCCATCGCCAGCACCCCCTCATAGCGTGGGCACTGATGGTGAGCCTCGTCACTTTAAATGCGTTGACGTTTGGTCGAAGGGTCTCTCGTCAAACTTGACCATTTCTCGCTCATCTTGGGTTGTCTTTGGCTGCACCCAGTTCTCACAAACTCTACCTGCGCCCTCCTCACACCATGTTTTGCAGGCAGCCAGTCAATTTCGGAAAGGTCTTGCAAGTCTTTCAGCACCTCTTCCTTGCTCCAAACACATATCATGCGTTAATAAGCAAACAGCCACACACCATGGTGCATCATTATGTATTCTCCCAACCAGGGCATCCAACAGCCTGAAGAGCAAGCGACTCAGAGCCCTGGTGTGCTCCTACTAGCCTGCTGCAGTCTTCTGAGCTTCTGCAAGGGCTCGTCACAGAGGTCCTTGCTCTGTCATGCATGCTTGTTACGAGCCTCACTTGGGGTCCAGGGACCCTGGTTAATGGACACCACCTGGTTTATTCGTGTGATAGTCTTGCAACTCCATAAGAACAAGAGAAGATGCTTCCTTCACTATAGGCCACGTAGTAAACCAGTGTAGTGTTCATTCCTTCAAAGTAGGAGGAAGAACAGCAAATATAAACAAACTTTCTCTCTCCAGAAGCCCTCTCATTGTGGCCAGCAGATATACATTGATACATTTCTGGTAGCTGCCTAATTCTTAAATGTTGCGTGGATCGCTTACCAGCAACACGGCGGCGACCTGACCCAAAAATAATTAACAGATTGTGTGAGAGGCAAGTGCGAGAATCGTGTGCGAGATTGCGAGTGGACGAGAGGGGAGATGTATTGCCTTGCTCACCTGGAAAAGGTCCATTATGGCCTGTCGATAAGCACTGTCATCGAGTTGGTTACATTCATCGACGTTTCTGCCATCTAGGAGAGTAACAATCAAAGTTACAGGTTTGTAGCATCGGAACCACGAAATTAAACCACGAAACATATATACAGAATACTCTTGCTTTATGCAGTAGATGTGTTCATAAAAAAAGAAAGACAGAAAAATCGCGTAAAAGAACTCATGTTTGCTGTAACAAAGCCTGATGCACTTTCACCACTCGATCATGACGATAGTGTGCAGGAAATGCAAACAACAAACACCTAAATGAAAAAATATATACAAAAAGTTATAAAATGCAACAAAATTCAGTAAAATAAAACAATTCAAATGCTCTCACGATTATATGTTCGCCACAACAGTGAGAACAAGTCCTATGTGTGGAAAACATGAGAGATTGCTAGACGGGGTGGTTGCCACATGGCTCACAGCACAGTCACCCAAACCCACAGTGCACTGCACGTGACAGCTGCCTGCTGAGTAGCAGATAAAGGATACACAGAGTGTTGTCACACGTCTGACCGCATAGCTGCATCTGAGTCAATTTAATCTGCATAGAGCGATTTTTGGAAAGATAGGTTCGCCGCATATATACGAAATTGCACAAACTAAATCCCCACACAGCGAGGGAAACCTTTATATATGTTTTTCTTAATGTCGGATATCACCATTAATGTTCAAATTATTAATTATGTTGTTGTGTTAAAACATCAAGTAGGAGAATAGGTTTTCACCTTTTTCTGACAACAAAACAGGTGTTAAGATGTTCAAAACACCAAACTGAAACCGTTTACAAGGAATCATGTCTGCATTAACCACAATACTTGTGGTCATAATGCAAACAAAAACATAATATGAAAGGCCTTTTGGCGTCGAAAAAAAGCTGTCTCTGGTGTGGACTAATCAGTTTCAAAGACAATGCATATATTATCAGAGTATCTTTTTTGTTTGCATTCTGACCACAAGTATTGTGTTTAATGTAGACATGATTCCTTGTAAAAGGTTTCAGTTTGATGTTTTACCATCTTAACACGTGTTTTGTTGCCAGAAAAAAGGGAAAACCTATTCTCATAAATTTGTACTGGCAAAGGAGGTCCCATGATGAAACATCAAGTAGGTAAAATGCCATTTTTTTACAATAACCCTCTATGGCCCGACAGAGCCAATCAAATCAAGTTGTCACATTGTGGGCAATTGTCAATGGATTTGACAAGTGTTAATTGAACAAATTATATTTAGCTGGAGATAACATCCATAATAATTGGCTGCTAAACAAGAGATCAGCTCTGGTGAACGTTGTCAATTTTTTTTCTGCTTTTCAACATTCCTCTGGTTTCACTGATAAACCAAATCCAAAGGCATATTTACCCATAGCATGATAACTTCATCTTATTGGCTGTCAGGAAGTGGATGGCTATAGCTGAACATTTACATTATTCCTACATAATACAACTCAAACAAATTAATCAGGAATCGTATGTTTGTATATATGCTTGAGGAAAGGTGAGAGTGGTTTACAACCCTTAAAATAATTTTCTGCATGAATAAGTTGATCATTTAGGACAGGGGTCCTCAAACTTTTTAAACAGGGGGCCAGATCACTGTCCCTCAGACCGTTGGAGGGCCGGACTATAGTTAAAAAAACTATGAACAAATTCCTATGCACACTGCATATATCTTATTTTGAAGTGAAGAAACAAAACAGGAACAAATACAATATTTAAAATGAAGAACAAGTAACGTTAAATCAACAAACTTGCCAGTATTTCAATGGGAACTATGGGCCTGCTTTTGGCTAATGAGATGGTCAATGTCCGGTTCCATATTTGTCACTGCAAGTCGTAACAAGTGATGCAAGTGTGCATCCGTTAGTCTAGATCTGGTTGGAGATTTCAAATGTTTCATTCTGGAAAAAGTCTGTTCACAGACATAAGTGCTGCCAAAGATGGTTGCCATTTTGAGTGCATGGTTCCTGAGATGAGGATATGTCTCAGAGGGGAGAGATGCATAGAAATTATGAAGGCTGCTTGACTTGAATGCGTCTTTCAGAGAGTCACAATTCTGCAGTTCAGCCAGTTCCATTTGGTAAATTGTATCCACATTTTCAATGTCAATAGAAAATGGGTTACGGAAAAGCTGTATGTCCTTTTCATGGAGATGAAGCTCTTTAAATCCAAATTGGAACTCCTTTGCAATTTTTCCAGTGAATCCACACATGTTTTGTTTGGGAATGCAACCAATGGTTTTTCCGCTAACAGATTTTGAGTTGTGGGGAGATGGCAGAAGTTTTCCTCCTTCACTTGTTTGATGAGGAGGCCTAATTTTACTTCAAATGCTTTGACATGTGATTGCATATCACAGATGAGCTTCCCCTTTCCTTGAAGTTGCACATTTAAACTGTTGAGTAGCTCTGTTACATCTGTCAGAAAGGCAAGGTGCCATTTCCATTCTGCATCATAGAGCTCTGGTACTTCTTTGTTTTTTAAAGCAGAAAAGCTGTAATCTGTGGAAGTAAGTCATAAAAACGTTTCAAAACTCTCCCTCGACTCAGCCAACGGACTTCTGTGTGATACAGAACATCTTCATAGTCAACATTTAGCTCAGACAGAAATTCCTGAAATTGTCTGTGGTTTAGTGCATGAGCTCTAATGAAGTTAACACAAGATACCACAAATTTCATAACAGAGTCCCACTTCAGTGATTTACTACACAACGCTTGTTGGTGGATGAGGCC
This sequence comes from Lethenteron camtschaticum, assembly GCA_018977245.1. Classification (NCBI taxonomy): domain Eukaryota; kingdom Metazoa; phylum Chordata; class Hyperoartia; order Petromyzontiformes; family Petromyzontidae; genus Lethenteron; species Lethenteron camtschaticum. The sequence continues at coordinate 129,991 of WFAB01001417.1, read as the reverse complement.
GTGTATGGCTATTGGATGAGAATGGTTATGTTTGTCCATCTCTTGGTTAATGCGAGCAATTACTCCTTTCTTAGACCCCACCATGCTAGGAGCACATCAGTTGTCACACTGGCTAGTTTAGCCCAGTTCAGCTCCAAACCATTCACAGTTTGGCAAACCTTTTCATAGATATCCTCTCTTCTTGGTTCTTTCGGTAAAGTCACGTAGAAGGGAAGTAATAAAATAATAAAATAAAACATAATAAAATAATTCTCACGACGTTTCGGCCACAACACAAGCAGCCGTCCTCAGGTGAAAACCAGGTTTGTCGGGAGACAGCGTCTGAATGAAACAGCACACGAGCTTGGAGCATATATAAGCTGGGGTGGAAACGGGGGAAAGAGCGCCTTGACAAAAAAATTTGCATATCAAGAGGAATTTAGCATATTTATGGGAAATGCAGGAATGTTATTAGTACTACATATGCAGCACGGGCATATGTAGTACTAATCACATTCCTGCATTTCCCATAAATATGCTAAATTCCTCTTGATATGTAAATTATTTTGTCAAGGCGCTCTTTCCCCCGCTTCCAACCCAGCTTATATATGCTCCAAGCTCGTGTGCTGTTTCATTCAGACGCTGTCTCCCAACAGACCTGGTTTTCACCTGAGGACGGCTGCTTGTGTTGTGGCCGAAACGTCGTGAGAATTATTTTATTATGTTTTACTTTTATTGTTTTATTACTTCCCTTCTATGTGACTTTACCGAATAAACCAAGAAGATGAATCCCTGCAGTCACGAAAGCTTTAAATCGAAAGATATCCTCTCCTGTAGTTGTTCCTTTGATGCTTTGCAGTGCAGCGAGCTCTTCTGTGACTTCGAAATAGTCATTCGTCCCACGAATAAAAATTAGAAGTTGTGCAGAATCACGAACATCATTGCTTTCGTCGAGTGCCAAGGAAAAATAGGAAAGTTTTTTTTGTTGAGTTTTGCAAATGTAGTAAGTATATGGAGGCTTGACGACAGGATCGGAGGCACACTTATTTATTACACCAACACAGTTATTACAGGTCACTTGGCTACAGGGATTTCACGACAGCTAACCCTCTAACCTATGCCAATTCCTCCACTACGGGACTAGGGGAGGCTATCTGTCCCAGCCTGGTTAAGCTGGGATCCCGGCACCCTGAGTCACCAGACCAGCTTAGTCTGGGCTCTCGGGGCCACGCCACCGGCTTGCCCTGGTCGGCCCTTATAAGGACAGCGAGCCAGGGGAGCTCTGGGGCCTATTCTAGCAGGTCTTCCTTCTTCTCTGGTTAAAGCTGAGTCCGACCTCGAGCCCTCGAGCTCATCACCTTTTATAGGACTCGCCCCGAGGGGGGCCCGTGGGGGATGCACATGCGGACGTCGGTGCGAGCGCCACCCTTGTGTACGGCAGTAACCCCGCCCCTTGTGTTTGTTGGCCATCCGTGGCCATGCATAATCACACCTCAACATTCGTAGCCATGCGCAATTACACCTCTACACAAATGCTGATGCAAATTGTCTCCCATTTCTTCAATCCTCCGTGTAATTGTAGGTCCTGAATGACTCACTGTACTAAATAAATCGGCCTTCTCTGGACACATCTCTTTGGCAACAGAAAGAAGGCATTCTTTAACAAATTCTCCCTCCACGAATGGTCGGCCAGTGCACGCTATTAGCTTGGCAACATGAAAACTTGCTCGCAGTGATGAAATATTTAGCTGCTTCTGCTTTACAAAAGTATTTTGCTGAGTTGTTAATGTATTTTTCAGTTTTAATATTTTATCTTTTCTCACTTCTCCGACCAAACAATCATATTTATCTTTATGTTGAGTTTCATAGTGTCGACGTAAATTGTATTCTTTGAACACAGACACTGTATTCTGGCATATCAGACACACAGCTCTTTCCTTGTACTGCATGAAAAAGTAATCATAAGTCCACTGTTCTTTGAATATCCTACACTCCCGAGTCAATTTTTTTATTTCTTGACATCATTGTTTCCTAGGGAGTCAAATTGCTATTAGTAAAATACCAATATATATAGAGCGCTACAAAACAATATACCAGCAATAACTTTGCCCACACAGAGACATACAGACTGCACTGCCCATCAATGCAGTCTGATTGGGGGGAACTCCGCCCCCTCTCCCTCTTCCACCAATGACCGTCCTTCTCATGTAGAAAAAAAGTAACAGACAGGCAGCGGCGGCAAAAACACCCGGCGGGCCGGATAAATGTCCTCGGCGGGCCGCATGTGGCCCGCGGGCCGTAGTTTGAGGACCCTGATTTAGGACATTTAGAATGTTGTTTAATAATAAGTCGTTCTGCAATGGTCGTTTTAGAACAGGCGGTTGATAGCATTCGTGGGATATATCAGGAACCTAGTTGCATAAAGTTACGTCACTAGGACCAAAAGCGACTCACATGACCATCGCAAATCCACCACACGGCTAGCATGAACCCAGCGACATGGCCATTGTGAACCAACTGACACGGCCATCGTGAGCGACACAGCCATTGTGAACCCAGTGATACGACCGTTGTGAACTCAGTGACATGGCTATTGTGAACCGTGTTATGGCCGACATTGTAAACCTAATAGGCGGAAGACAGACGCCTAGATCTAGGACTCTGGTCCTGGCTAGGTGTCTGGAACCATGAATATCAGCAGAACGAGCGATGCAAACTCACGGATTTTATGGGCACTTCCCGCTCCTTCCTCCACAACCTCAGGGTGTTTCTTCAACCATGCTTCATTCTTATTCAGGAAAAGCTCCAGCGCATTTTCAGCCTGAAAATCGAAAAATCGATGTCTCAGTTAAAATACATGTTACCTCAGCTCCAAAGTCAAAGGACCAATTAAAGTATTTCGTAAAATTGTGCTGATAACTGCGTCATCAACAATGGTGACTTATTTGAACCCTAATGTACACTTAGCTTCACCTCATACCTCGCCTTAGTTGATAGGAATTGTTCTATTTTATATTAATTAATAAATTTCAAGGTAAATATTAGACTTAAACTTATCATCAACCATGGTACATGTGTAGTGTAATATTGCCGTCTGTTGTCCAGCAACGGCAACTGCGGTGGACGAGCAGTACACACGTTGGTGAGCCTTACACGCCTGTGTCAACAGGGCAAAAGAACTGGGGCAAGGGTCACAGAGACCCTGTCTGGAAGACCCTGGAACCCGCGAGTGGATTCGAGAAGGGAGCGTGGCCAGGGCGGAGCCAGGCCAAGCCGAGTAGGATAAAAGCAGCAGAGAGCGAGGGCTCGTGGCTGCCGGTTCTGGGAAGTGGACTCGTCTCGTCATCTTCGCCACCTTCATCGCTGCCGTCTTCACTAGATAATTGCGCCGACAGGTAGTTGTTGGCTGTCTTTGTCGACGCCGTCAATATAACACAGTCAGGGTTGTGTCAAGGCTAGGCTATACAACTTGGGAGAAGCGTGGGCAAACCTGTGAACCTGAAGGTGTTAAATAAAGGTCCCTCCTCAAGAACCCTGTCTCCCACTCCGCTGACACTACACATGCTCTACTTATCCAGTCCAGTAATCTATGGGTCTCATTGCAGGTATGCATATATCTGTGCAAGTCTATTGGTTCCTGTATAAGCCTATGCATCTCTGTGTGAGTCTGTGGCTCTCTGCACGAGCCTGTAGGTCTCTGCGCGAGTCTGTGCGTCTCTGTGATTTCTGTGTTCGCTCGTGGATGAAGCTCATAGTAATTTGATTGAAATGTTATCGTATGCTCATGTTAGAGTAAGTTACAAAAAGTCTCAAGCCACCACCACCAGTGAGAAGCAGGAGTGCTATTGATCAGAACCTGATCAATACATTTATCCTAGCAATGTATTTAAACTAACTATTTTTTTTTNCATTTTACCAGGTAAGACCCACTGAGCTATTAGCTTCTTTTTAGAAGCGACCTGGCCACAAATTCTAGCTTAACGAGGTGGCTTATCATCGTGTGTAAATTTATAGCAGCAAAATAATTTACATAATCTAGACGCATGTTTCTAAATGTTGAGGGAAAAACAAAACACTCGTAGAACACATTCACGTGACCAGAGAGAAAATGCAAACTCCAAATATACAGGCGTCATGGCAGGGATCGAATCCACGACCTCCTCCATACCAGGACAGAGATTAAATATCATCACATGGTGCCCCTTACTGCTGCCAATTTGCGCAATGGTGTCAAAAACCGCTTTCGTATCTGTGTCTCGGTCACCTACCTGGTCTCCGAGTTCCGGTGTCGCCATATACTTCTCTTTGAGCTTTTCTGTCTCAATATTCAGCTCCTTGGTGCTGCCATGACGCTTGAACTCGCCTTGGTCCACGCGCTCCTTGAGTGGCCTGAACAGCTCGTCCAGGTGTTCACGACATTTGTTCAATGAGGCTTCTCTGTTCTTGTTGATCCAAGCATTGCGCTCCACAAGCAGCTGTGTCTGGAAGCCAAACACGTGACGCCAGACAGAGGCACTCTTTGTATTGCATATTACATCAGAGCATGTTTGTTTGCATGTTCACCACAAGTACGTGTGGTTAATGCGAACTTGATTCCTTGCAAAAGGTTTCTATTTGATGTTTGAACATCTTAACACCTGTGTAGTGGGTTCCATTGAGGCACACACTCGAACTTGGAGGCAACACGTTGATTCTCACACCCCAACAGGGTAACTACGTAAACGTACACAAGTTAACTAGACCACAACTGGGTAACTAGACCACAATGGGTAACTACATAACTGGGTCAGTCAGTAACACACTGCCTGACCCACGATACCGAGCGTAAAGACCGAAGACCAAGGACCAAGAATCGAAGAGACGTAGCACCGACGGGTTCCATTCCAACAGACAGCCGTGATTGCTCTGGGACCTCCCTTTTATGCTCCTGAGCGTGGCCATTCACTCCGCATTCAGCCATGCCCCCTCTGAGAACTCACCAGAAAGTTCTCGGCTACTCATCACGTGTCCCTCAAGCCCCTTTTTGGCCCCCCTCACTACCCTGTCCTGGTCATGTGCCCTCTCGGGTTCACCCAGACTGTCACGTCCTCACTTGCCCTCCCTCTGACCATCACCAGAACTATACCCCCTAGGGCCTGCTACCATGCCATTCCAACTCTGATGACAGAGAGTGGCTCAAGATGCACAGTTCCACTCTTGTGACAGTCGCTGGTGCTTAACGCCATAGTGACTCCATTTACGTCACTACACATGTTTTAGCATCAAAAAGGGCAAAACATATTCTTATCGTTCATACATTGATACTGGCAAAACATGTCTCATGTTACAAGTTGTTTTTTGTTGTAATACAATCGTTTTTGTTTTATTTTGTTAAATCAATCAGTTTATTTCAGCTCTAAGAATCGGTTTTTCTCATTTAAATCACCATAACCATTTGGTGAGAGGAAATGACAACCCACAGCCACAGCAGAAAAATACTGGATCAGGCATTGGGCTGGCAAACTCTCGCAGCTATCAAAGCAGAACAGCACCTATAAAGTAGGGATCTGGTACTTTCCTGGCAACGTGTTAATCCTTCGCGGGTGTATATGGTTATTTAAATGCCTGCCAACTGGCGTTTTGGGGCCTTTGTGCCAGTGCTCAGTGTGAGGGTCTCTAACGTCTGCTCCATGTCAGCGTTGCCTGTGGTCTGCGCTTGGAGGTGGCTATGCTGCCCGCAGCAGCCCTGGAGTAGCGAAAACACGCCGTTGTGGAGGCAGCAGCAGCGAGGGTTGGTGAATCACAAACATATTCTGTGAAACTCTCTTCCCGTGCGTGGACGTCAAGCAGCCGTACTTTGGCTCTGTAATTGGAAGGCTTTACAGTAAAGTGCGGACTCTACCTATTCTCTCTAAGGATATAATATTTTTCCCTCACACACGTGAGTTTTTTCCAGTTCTTGAGATACCTACCACATATGAACGCTCTTAAATTTGTTGATAATAGCTTCATAGAGGACTGCAAAGTTTGGCCAATTGTTAGTAGCACCGGCTCCTCACCACCGCGTGGCTGTTGCTGCCTTCCTGCTCATCGGTGGTTCCTCCTCCTGGCGCCTCAGAGTGGTCCTCTTTTTCTATGAAAGGGAGTGAATTTTGTGTGATGGTGGTGCAGTTTTCTGAGCATTAAATTGATATATTATATATGGGGACCATACACATGAATATAATGTTAATGTATACACATATATGGGCTCCTGCGAAGCTTAACACCGCGATCCATTAAGTAATGTTATTATCACTATGTTCAACTCTTCCACAAAAGCCACCCACCGGCGCTGAAGTTATGGACATCGAGCCAATAGCATCCACGTGGACACAGGCAGAGGGCACCACACTCACTCGGCAACCGCAATTTGAAATAAACTATAAAGCATTTAGTTAATAAAACCCATGTAAGTCGTGCTGACCATGCAGATTTCTTGATGGGCGAATTCACAGTCGAGCACGGATTTATCGTGGAAATGGTTCACTGCCATCTCCATGTATTTTTGTGGTGCTGTTCCAGCTCCAGCAAATGCACCGGGAGCTCCATGCCGGCCGAATCCATGCCCTTCTTGTAGATCTACAGGCGCCCGCCACGGCCTTATCATTGCTCCACTTGGTCACACTTGCCAGCGCCTTCTCAATGGAGGGCACGGTGCCACTGTGCAGGGCCGCCACGTATTGGTCCAATATATGAACAAATTCTGCAAACACGAATGCAAAGGAAAGAGAGATTTTATAACAATAGCGATGTCAAGTCATAATACCATGCCACCACTACACAGTATTCTCTGCTTACTCTCCAAGAGAGAGGATGACTCAAGAGGAGCGAGAAGGAGGAACCACAGCTGAGCAGGAAGGTAGCTGCAACCGTGCATGTCAAACTTATTTGGCACCTTACAGAGCCAACCGTGCTAATCAGATGTGCGGGAATAAGAACAACAAACCAAGCACAACAAACATTTCTATATAAATTAGTTTTAAATCTGAATTTTAAAAAGCCATGCGGTGAGGAGCCGGGGTTATCAACAATCGCCCAACCTCTGCCATCCTCGATATTTGTTGTTGTCCAATTCATGGTGAGTTAGTTTAACACGTAGGCGTTCGTGACCAATATCATCCAATATCAGCCAAATAGTAATGTTTGTCACGTAAACAGAACATGCCAATTCGTTACTAATACAGCACACTGGTGTGTTGGAGAGTAAATCCACAACAATTACAATCTGAGCAACAACGTTCGGCAATGTATTATTTGATGATTCGCTTGAAAGTTAATTATCAAATAATACATGGTGTAAATGCATGCCTATACAAATCACCATACGTCAATGTGTGAGCAGACATTTACAGGTACAGCAATTTTAGTGCACACGAACGGCAGGAGGTACAAGAACAATGTACAGGCATAATGTGCGTTAATAAACCATCTGAATAACCTATTAATCGCTCTCCACTTCGCAGAAGGGCACGCAGATGACGCAATCACATCTATCCCTCTATTTTTGGAATAAACAGGATTGCACCAATAATATGGCTGCCGCCTGATGAAGCTAGTTGTAATTACTGGCGAAACGTCGTACTCTGATTGTAAATGTTGTGGATTTACTCTCCAACACACCGGTGTGCTGCACTCGTAACGAAATTTGCATGCTCTATTGACGTAACAAACCTTAGTATTTGGCTGTGGCGGGTGGTGGTGGCTTTAACGACACATATATTTAACCCCCCCCCCAAAAAAAACCCAAAACCTGTATCATAGATGATGGTGACTTGTGTTTATAAGTGTAGGAGGAAACTGGACCACCCACAGAAACCATACGTATTCGAGGGCAACATTATCCCATACAGACGGAACAGTTTTGCATGTGTGTTGAACTTCTTTAGCACTGTACATATCCAACCACGCTAATCAGAGTTGCGGTAGATAGAGTCCACATTTGCTGTACTGCCTTCTCCAGGATAGACATATAGTTAGGCTATTTTTTTGGAATAGGTGGAAGACCAAATTCCAAAGGTGTCCATCACAATTAAGCTTGCCAACCTACCCAGCTTCCTATAAATAGGGACCCCCATCTCTCTACGCATTTAAACAGACATTGTTGAGATCAAAACAATACAAGTGTAAATGTAGATAATTGTTTCGGAAGATCACATCATTCATTCTTAATTATTTATTTTATTTTTTACGTTTTATATCAAGTTTATTTATTACTTTGTAACTCTTGGTGCCATATTTGTTAGCTGGCCGAGTCACCTTAGAAAAAAGCTGCATCACGCAATGGCTTATTTATTCTGGTCATATTCAGAAACACAGCCACCATATACAGAACATCGCTTCTCCCACTGAGGAAGCATGTATGCAATGTGGTACACCTCCAATTAGCACCGTTGGCTACATATGGTGCGAGAGAAGTTAAGCATACATACATATACTGGCTTTTAGCGAATGAGAGCAATAATTTGCCTTCCCATAGATTGCACAGAATCTTAGTTGCAAGGTTATTGCAGCCTCAATCACAATTCGCATTCTAACCCTATTCGGGTTGTGACAGCATCTGTGACTTCATCAACTGTTGCTGGAGTCTCCCACCATCCAACCCCAGCCTCCGTCGACCAGAAAAGGTCAAATTGCGAATCGGAATGTTATTGCAGCAGGACAGTGAACGTTAATAGTGAGTGAAGAGGTAACACACACCGATTGCAACTGTCTGCTCAGATCACATGCGTAGTGTGTTAAATAACTAGAGGAGAGTTCCTTGAGTCAACACGGAATTTATTTAACAATAATTCCTTAACACAGAGGAGTAACGGCCCCTCACACCCGGTACACTAAGGAGGTAGCCCCTCTAGACTAATACGTCTCTCACTGGCTAACCTAACTCCGTCTTTGCTCAAGCTTAGGTCTTCACTGGTATAGCTAAAGCCAAACCCTAGCCAGGGGTACGGCTCTGCCCGTTGGGCTCTTCTCTTCTGGAGGCTCTTCAATCTTCGGGTGAACGACGACTGCCGGGACTGTTCAGAGGTCTGGCTTTTATGCAGGGCCGTGGCTCGCTCTGCCCCAGCCACACATTCCTTCCTGAACCTTCCAGAAGGACCTGGGGGTGATGTCATCCCCTAGCCCCTCCTGGGGTCTGTACCTCTGGACATGCCGTTCCATGGGGTAACCGTGCGGCCCTATGGGCCATAGTCTCTGAGAACTGGGGCTCAGCCCCTCTTCTGCCCCCTATTGGCATGTGGCCGGTACTACCGGCTAACTACATGGGAATGGCGCATCTTCTCCCAATAACACCTTTAAATCACCCCCCCTCGCAGCACCCAGCCGTCCCGGCTGTCATTAACCCCCTGAATAAAGTGTCATGACAACAAAAGTCGAACCGCGTGTGCCTCATTAATAACAATGAACAACAACAACAATAACAAACAAACCAAAATAAATACCCCAGCCCACCTGTACAAATATACACTATGCACATATATATACAATCGCGAACGGCCATACCCCCCATCCCTGCAACAACACACCAACCATGGCGAAAGGGACGTATGCGACCCACGGAGAATAACAGGTGACATTCACCGGCCGAGGTGAGCCGGCAGGTATCAAGGTAAGTGGTCGGTGCAGCACGTGTGTGGGTGCGTTGGGGGGTAAAGGTCACGAAAAACACATCGTTTTTGTGCGCATCCAATCCATGTCGCTCGTCTGTCGTAAGGAACAGGGTGGTTTGGCTTGGGGTGGACGTGACCGGCCCATTTGCAGATACAGTAGGCAGTCTGGTTGCGTGGTTGCCATCAGGGGTGGGCAGCATGGATGTGCATGGAGCCGTCACTCCCGCGCCATCTGGAGATGGAACATCGTGGCTGTGGTGAGAGTTAGACGCCATGGACGAATTCTCAGGGTCGACGGACACATCACATGGTCAGCCCCCGCGGTGTGTAAGTGATGCAGGAGTGCTCGGAACGATGAAGAGTTTAAGGTGTGAGGGGTGGACGAACCAGCATCGTCTGCCCCATCTGACTTTGACACACTGGGGGCGGATGACTTGGACAATCTCAACCGGGCCCTGCCAGGGCTGGAGCAGCTTAGGCAATGTCGCCAAGGGCACCTGTGGACAATGGAGCCAGGCCCTGTCCCCGTGGCCCATACATGCACGTTCGACTAGAGGGCGCGCAACCTCTCGTTGGCCCTCTGGCGAGAGCCCGAATTTTCAATGGCGGCCTCCCACGCCTCACTCACTTTCTCTATGTTGAACCTCAAGTGATCCACCAGTTTAGATTTATATTTAGAGGCAAGCAGAGTAATGCGCAGCTGGGCCTCCACGGGCGGGTTTACATCCCTGCCAAACATTAAAAAGAAGGGTGAGAACCCGGTCGCTATGTGAGGAGCCATCCTGTACATGGCCAGAACCCCAGGGATCTGTAGATCCCAATCAATCTGGGAGTCACTCACTTGGTGGCACAACATAGAAGTGAGCGTCCTATGCAGACGTTCTACCATACCATCGGTTTGTGGGTGGTACGGTGAGGTACGGACCTTTTTTGTACCCAGCAGGGTGCTTGAGAAATGTTTTCCCTGGTCGGTGAGCAGCCGCTCAGGGCACCCTTGTCGAGGACCTAGCCCTGGACCAAGGCCTCAGTGATGGCTGCTGCCGACTGATTGGGGAGTGGCCAGGCCATTGACCAGCACGTAAAATACTCCACCCAACCAGCAGGTATTTGTTACCCTAGGCATAGCAGGAAAATGTTCCAGGATGTCCAACGCGACAAGCCATTGACGCGGGACACCTTGATAGACTGCAAGGCGGGCCACATGGTTTAGCTGGAGGCTTCCACTGTGCAAACTGGGTGCAGCCCATGAGTAGGTCAGCCACATCATGCCATGCCCGGGCAGGAGAAATCTAGCTGGAGCATGGCGAGGGTTTTGTGAGCACCCAGGTGCAACAGATGCTCGTGTGCTGCCAAACGGCCCTGCCTCGCATTGGGGATGAAGGACAATTTTGTGACGATGGGACCTACCATCCCTCTGCATGAGGAGGCCGTTATGCAAGAAAAGGGAATCAAACCTTCCCTGACCATTCGCCACCTGCACCCATTCAGCGAGAGTCAGTCCGAGCAACTCGTCCCAACTGGCTGACTTGACAGGGTCCCCTGAGGGACACGTCCCAGAGGGGAGCACATCAGCAGCTGCTGTGAGGGGTGAACATGGCCAACCCCGGAGGCTTGCAACGGTCGGAACCCAGAAAACAAGCGCATCTGTCGCTTGGTGGTAAACGCGACAAAGCATCGGCGTTGGTATGACGAGTGCCCTTGTGGTAGGAAACCATGAAATCGTAGTCCTGAAGGACCTCAAGCCATCGGGAGAGTTGACCAAAAGGTTGATCAATGCGCAAGGCGTATTGCTATGCCACATGGTCTGATCGAACGGAAAAATACCTGCTGTACAGGTATGGCCGATATTGTTGGATGAAGAATACAATGGCCAATAGCGCACAATGAGTAATGCAGTAGCGTTGTTCCGCCAGAGACAACACTCTACTTCAATTACCTGTTCGACCCTGATGACCTGTAAAAGTACCCTACCAATGCCAGTATTGCTGGCATCGCTGATGAGCACGAATGGCTTGGAAAAGTTTGGGTAATTCAAAGCGGGGCATTCACTAGGGCATCGCGCAAAGATTGGAATGCGGTCTCCTCCTCCTTCCCCAATGAAATTTCACACCCTTGGTCATCAGGGTGTGTAGGGTTTTGCGATGGAAGCAAAGTCGGCCACAAAGCGATGGTAATACGATGCAAATCCAATGAAGCTACGTACCTCTCCCATAGAAGTGGGAGTCGGCACGAGCTGACACACTTCGTTTTCTCGGGGTCAGTAGACATACTGGCTGACAATGTGTCGCAGGTACCGCACAGACTCCCGCAGAAGGTGGCATTTCTGTGGCTTGAACTTTAGATTAGTAGCACGCATTTTCATGAAGATGCTCCTCGAATGTGCGGCTAAAGACGATAACATCGCCTAAATAAATTAAATAGGCGTCCCACTGGAGCCAAGCGAGGACCAGTTCCGTTAGCCATTGGAATGTCGCAGGGGCTGAGTGAAGGTCCATGGGCAACCTATTGAATTCGAAAAGGCCCTGTGGCGTCAAAAGGCAGTTTTGGGTTTGGACTCGTCATCAAGGGGAGTTGCCAGAACCCTGACAAAAGGTCCAAAGTAGAGAAATAACATGTCCCAGCCAAGGCGTCCAATGACTCGTCCATACGAGGAAGCAGGTATGCATCAACTAATGAGATTTTATTCAGCCGGCGAAAATCGACACAGAAGCGCAAAGAACCATCGTGTTTTTTCACGAGCACGATGGGAGCTCCCCTTGAGCTGGTCGATGGCAAGATTACGTCTGCAGCCAGCATGTCATTGACGGCCAACTTCCAAATTCCTTTTCGGCCGGACTGAGCCGAAACGGATTTTGCCTGATGGGAGCAGCGTCACCCTGTCAATGTATGACGCAGTAGTTTAGTGCAGCCAATGTCGTATTTGCTTTGCTGAATACGTTGGAAATTCCTGTAAAAGAGCGCGTAATTAGTTTTTTGTGACTCGGACAGGTCGCTAAACGCCATTATCCGACACCCCCGAGGCAAAAGGTTTACGCAATCGAAGGGGCACCAGCATCTGTGCACCCGGTGGAATACGCACCATTGAGTTACCAACGCCTGCACAGTGGCGCAGGCCATGCGCAACTTCGTGGGGAAAGCAAAAACGCCATGCGGCGACCTGAACGAAGTTCGATGCAGCCCTGATTGATTAGAATTTTAATCCGCATTTTCGCACGGTGAGGGAAGAAGAGACCAAAATAGGACCGGATAATTGAATGTTGCCAATACAATTTTGGCACGTATTTGGCCAATTATGCCGAGTGATCTCCCGTTGGCAGCAAGGCACAATATTTCAATCGGTTGCAGGGGCCGTCACTGAACGGGTAAAATGTTGTAGATGAGGACGGAAATAATGGTTGCTGATGCCCCCGTATCAACCAATATCCTAAATTCAATTACCTCGATCGAACTGATCACGACGGAAGATCCCACAGCCGTGGCCACAACTCTATGGGCCAGCTCGGACCACTGACCAGGCCGGGGCTGGCTCCGCCCCTCGCCCCGCCCACCTTCTAGATTTCTTGAGTAATAAACCATTTCGGATCTTAACTGATTGACTTTCAGACCGCAGTCCACTCACTGGCATTGACTATATATCTTTTATTCTCCGCAGGGAATAGATTCTTTGCTCCGCTGCAAGTCTCCTACCACCACTCTCCCATTGACACATTTCGTTGCTTCCTCTTAGTACCTTTCACGCGACGGTCAATGGTATAGTGTATAGCAGATTGTATAATAATAAATAGTATAAAGTGTAATGTTTAATATAATGTATAAGGTAATATATAGTATCGTAATTGTATAGTGAATATACAGCAGTGTGGTATACAGTAGGGTGGGTAGAATAATACATAGTGTAATATTACAATGTATAGTCTAAGGTATAGGGTGGTGTATAGTAATACATATATATTTAATGTTGGGTTTTTCTATGGCAGCATATAGTACGGGGTAGACCCGTGTGATGTAAGAGAAAAAAGTTTAGCTGGAGGCATATTATATTTTTTGCGAAATAGAATTGTAATGTATGACTTACTGTTAGTAGCTCAGCTTATTGGAGAGTATATTTAGTATATTGAGGATACTGATGTAGTTCTAGATTTGAAGCTTTCGTGACTGCAATGATTCATATTATTAGGTTTTTTCGGTAAAGTCACGTAGGTAAAAACATTAAAAAGTCAAATAAAATAAAAATCACGACGTTTCGGAGGCAACACAAGCTTCCGTCTTCAGGTGGTACCGTTACAGCTACGACAGCTGTATCAAGAAAATGAGAGATTGCAGGAGCTACCACTCCGTTTATATAATGGTTGGAGAAGGTGGTGGGGCAAGGGCCGCATACTTTTTATTAATATGGTAAGGTGAGGCTTAAGACTAAGAATAGACTGCATAACAAAGGCTGAGCATTTGTTATGGAGAGGTGCGGTTTGTGACTCAACCTGTGACAGGGAGACCACCACTAAACATGGTAAAACTGTAGTGGTTGTCTGTCAAATAAGATTGGCGAATAAGTGTAGTTAAATCTTTTTTGCATGGTTAATCACATCTTTCCAATGATTACTCAGTTTGTAACCGTCATCACGGTTGAAATTATGTCTGTATTTGTATATTTGTATGGCTTCGTGTACAAACCTTTGATGGTAGCCAGGAGGTTTGCAGAGAACCTTGGTCTCGGAAAATACAATTTCATGAGAGCCCACCGAGTTGTAGCAATGATCGGCAATGGCCGAAGAATCAGTTCTGCCGTGTTTCAGATCTGACTTGTGCTCGCGGACACGATCAGAAACATGACGTTTCGTTTCTCCAATGTAGCAATAACCACAAATGCAACTCAATTTGTAGACTCCAGGATAGCGTAAGTCAGGAACGACATCCTTCACAGATGGAATCAAATCACGGATTTTATGCACTGTACTGAATCGGACTTGGATCTTATGTTTGTTTAGAATTTTGGAGATCTTTTTGGTCACGCCTGCTATGTATGGCAACGTGATAGTTTTGGTCAGAGTTTCATGTGGTTGTTTCTGTATGGTGGGAGAAACAGCTTGGCGGATAGTGCGGTCAGAGTATCCGTTCATCCTGAGGGCCCGATGTACATGTCTTAATTCACCGGCCAGGTGGTGTTGGTCAGAAATGCCATGGGCTCTGTGGTATAGCGTTTTGATTACAGAATTCTTTTGAGATGGGTGGTGGTGGAATCCGGTTTCAAGTAGGAATCTGTGTGGGTGACTTTCCTGTAGACAGAATGTCCCAAGGATCCGTCAGGCCTCCTCTCAGAATTCAATCCATGTTGGACTAAGTCCTCAATTATTGTTAGGGTGTCCGGTACTGGGACTTTGGTGAACAAAGATACTACATCAAAGCTGACGAGGATGTCATCAGGAGATAGTACCATGTCCTTAACCATAGAGACTAATTGGGTTGAGTTGAGTACTGACGAAGAGGTCTTGCCTGTGAAGGGGAGCAGAGTATCTGATAGAAAACGGGCTAGTTTGTACGTAGGAGAGTTTATCGTCGACACGATGGGTCGTAGCGGGGTGCCTTCTTTATGGATTTTGGGAAGACCATAGAGTCTGGGAGGTCTAGCCGCCGATGGTTTTAGAGAGAGATGTTTGCTTGGTTCGATTAGGGAAGTCGAACACGTGGGGATACTGTTGGTTTTTGTCGTTAGATTTTTAGTGGGATCGTTTTTAATTTTGGAGTAACTACCATCATTAAGAAGGTCTACCGGCAGACAAGGGCAATGCCACGGTCATCATGGATAAAGATTCATACAACAACAAAATCCTGGACCTTCTTAATGATGGTAGTTACTCCAAAATTAAAAACGATCCCACTAAAAACCTAACGACAAAAACCAACAGTATCCCCACGAGTTCGACTTCCCTAATCGAACCAAGCAAACGTCCCTCTAAAACCATCGGCAGCTAGACCTCCCAGACTCTATGGTCTTCCCAAAATCCATAAAGAAGGCACCCCGCTACGACCCATCGTGTCGACGATAAACTCTCCTACGTACAAACTAGCCCGTTTTATATCAGATACTCTGCTCCCCTTCACAGGCAAGACCTCTTCGGCAGTACTCAACTCAACCCAATTAGTCTCTATGGTTAAGGACATGGTACTATCTCCTGATGACATCCTCGTCAGCTTTGATGTACTATCTTTGTTTACCAAAGTCCCAGTACGGACACCCTAACAATAATTGAGGACTTAGTCCAACATGGATTGAATTCTGATGTACCTGCGCTGGTTAGGCATTGCCTCACCAACACTTATTTTACCGGGAATGGCACCTTCTACAAACAGAATGAGGGTACCCCTATGGGCTCCCCTTGTCACCAGTTATAGCCAACATGTTCATGGAAAAGTTGAATCAGACGCCATCCAGACATCCACCCTGCGTCCTTCCTTGTGGAAGAGGTATGTGGACGACACTTTCGTCATCTGGCCACATGGCCTCCCAGCATTGAACCACTTCTTGGACCACATCAATTCTAGACACCCATCCATCAGATTCACCATGGAAGTGGAGAAAGACGGTAAACTACCATTCTTGGATATTCTGTTTGAGAGGAGGCCTGACGGATCCTTGGGACATTCTGTCTACAGGAAAGCCACCCACACAGATTCCTACTTGAAACCGGATTCCCACCACCACCCATCTCAAAGAATTCTCTCATAAAAACGCTATACCACAGAGCCCATGGCATTTCTGACCAACACCACCTGGCCGGTGAATTAAGACATGTACATCGGGCCCTCAGGATGAACGGATACTCTGACCGCACTATCCGCCAAGCTGTTTCTCCCACCAAACAGAAACAGCCACATGAAACTCCGACCAAAACTATCACGTTGCCATACATAGCAGGCGTGACCAAAAAGATCTCCAAAATTCTAAACAAAAATTAGATCCAAGTCCGAGTCAGTACAGTGCATAAAATCCGTGATTTGATTCCATCTGTGAAGGATGTCGTTCCTGACTTACAGTATCCTGGAGTCTACAAATTGAGTTGCATTTGTGGTGATTGCTATATTGGAGAAACGAAACGTCATGTTTCTGATCGTGTCCGCGAGCACAAGTCAGATCTGAAACACGGCAGAACTGATTCTTCGGCCGTTGCCGATCATTGCTGCAACTCGGTGGGCTCTCATGAAATTGTATTTTCCGAGACCAAGGTTCTCTGAAAACCTCCTGGCTACCATCAAAGGTTTGTACACGAAGCCATACAAATATACAAATACAGACATAATTTCAACCGTGATGACGGTTACAAACTGAGTAATCATTGGAAAGATGTGATTAACCATGCAAAAAAGATTTAACTACACTTATTCGCCAATCTTATTTGACAGACAACCACTACAGTTTTACCATGTTTAGTGGTGGTCTCCCTGTCACAGGTTGAGTCACAAACCGCACCTCTCCATAACAAAGGCTCAGCCTTTGTTATGCAGTCTATTCTTAGTCTTAAGCCTCACCTCACCATATTAATAAAAAGTATGCGGCCCTTGCCCACCACCTTCTCCAACCATTATATAAACGGAGTGGTAGCTCCTGCAATCTCTCATTTACTTGATACAGCTGTCGTGGCTGTGACGGTACCACCTGAAGACGGAAGCTTGTGTTGCCTCCGAAACGTCGTGATTTTTTATTTTATTTTATTTTACTTTTTCATGTTTTTACCTACGTGACTTTACCGAAAAAACCTAAGAATATACTGATGTAGTTTATATTTAGTTTTTTACGTGGTGGTTTAGCTGCTGCAGCTCCATACTATTAACATTCCTTCCCTTTATTAATGCTAACCCTACTCCCTCCCTTTGTTGCTGCTAATCCTGCATACTGCATAATGCACGGGCATAATATGACTTTGAAACTCCCTGCCCACCTACTACGCATTCCACAAGTAGTGACTAATCCCATATCTGCATTTCCCATAAATATGCTAAATTCCTCTTGATATGCAAATTCTTTTGTCAAGGCGCTCTTCCCCCTCCAACCCAGCTTAAATATACGCTGTCAAGCGTGGTGGTGTTCATTCAGACGCTCTCTTTCCGACAGACCTGTTCTTCACCTGAGGACGGCTGCTTGCGTTGTGACCGAAACGTCGTGAGAATTATTTTATTATTTTTTATTTTTATTATTTTATTATTTCCCTTCTACGTGACTTTACCAAAAGAACCAAGAAGATGAATCCCTGCAGTCACGAAAGCTTTAAATCGAAAACTCTTAAGCTCTTTCACAAAGGCTCCCTTAGAGCTCTTTTATACCACGTGACCACCCAGCGGCCCCATCCACCGGTGGCCCCCTCCAATATCATCCCGTCACATGTCGGCAGGTCAACCAGCATATCATGCCCCAACGTAACCCTGGCTGGCTGACACTCTCTCTCGCTCCCTCAACGGGAGCCCGCACCGCACACTGTACACGATGCCTCCGTGCTGACCAGCGCTAACCAAAGCCCCGCTAAGGCTGGTACTACGCCCAGTAACCGGGCTGCACATAATGACAACATATTATCCGCCGTGACTTCGTAAGCCCGGCAGCACACAGTGACATTCACAGTCATTACATTTGTATTAGAAAGAACAACACATAATTAAGTTAATAGTCTGATGGGAAGCACTGCTATATTTTAGCTTTTTCGAATTATTCAGATTTAAACATCATAAAATGCGTATTTTTTGTTTGCTCAAAACCGCTTTAATCGGAATTTTTTTTTAAATAAAAGAACAATGGTTCTCGCTTTTGTTGACTTAAAGCTTTCATGACTGCATGAATTTATATTCCTTTGGGTCTTTTGGTAAAGTGACTTAGAACACATTTTTTTTACAAAAAACTACGACCTGTAGATCGCAACGCAAGAAATCGTCATTAGGAGGATAAAAGGAGGGGGAAAGCTGCTGAGGCAGACTGTTTCAAAAGTTTGAAATGGGTGTAGCCCAAGGGTCATAAACGAAGTGGGCAGGGCTAGTGTTGTTAAAGTGAGAAATTTACATGTTAATTTAAGATCGGAGGGCGACTTCCATGGCGAGGGCTCGGAAGTGGCTATTGTAATCGTGGATAACAATCTTGTCAACGTCCACGTTGATAAGATTGTTATCAATCAGACTAACAGTCCAATTTCTGACAGCCTAAAATCGGTTCTAGCTAAAGGTTGAATTTCGCAGTCACCCCTAAACACATCCCAGTTGATTATATCATTGCCCAGGTCGACGTAGACCTTAATGGTTAAGGACACATTACTGCAGACGTGGAAAAATTGGAAATCGCTGCAATCCTCAAAACGCTAAGACACCTACAAGCAACATAAGTGAGGATGAGCGCTTTGAGCTTTCTCAATTAAAAAGAGATATGACATAATCATCCTCTTAGCCGACAAGGGCAATGCCACAGTCATCATGGACAAAACCACAAACAATAACAAAATTCAGGACCTACTTAATGATGGTAGCTATACCAAAATCAATAGAGATCCCACCAACCGCCTCGTTACGAAAACCAACAATACCATCACTGATTAGACATCTTTAATCGAACCAACCAAGCGGTTTTCCTTAAAACCCTCTGCTGCTAGACCACCCGGATTGTATGGCTAACCAAAATCAATAAAGAAGGTACACCCTCAATCCTATCGTCTCCACCATTGACTCACCCATCTACAAACTGGCCGATTTCTGACTGAGACGTTATAACTATTCACTGGTAAGACCACCTAAGCTGTATTTAACTCAGCTCCCTTGGTATAGTTAAGGACATTTCACTATCTCCAGGTGATTTGCTCGTTAGTTTCGATTTAGTCTCTTTGTTTACCAAAGTTCCTGTGCTTGACACCATTGCAATCATTGAAGATTTGGTCCAACAAGGACTGAATGCTGATGTACCGGCCCTGGTGAGACGCTGCCTCACCAACACTTACTTCACCTGGAATGAAACATTCTACAAACAAGTTTAAGGTACCCCAATGGGTTCTCCCTTATGTCCAGTTGTAGCCAATGTTTTCATGAAAAAAATTGAGACAGATGCCATCCAGGCATCCACTCTACGTCCGTCCTTATGGAAGAGGTCCGTAGATGACACTTTCGTCATCTGGCCACATGGCCGAACATCTCTGAACCAATTCCTCAACCACATCAATTCCCTACGCCCAGCCATCAAATTGAGCATGGAGGTGGAAAGGATGGCAAGTTACATTTTTGGATGTTTTCATCTAAAAGAGACCAGATGGCTCAATGGGACACTGTCTACAGGAAAGCCACCAATACGGATGCCTACCTAAAACTTGACTCCCACCACCATCCATCTCAAGAATTCCCTCATCAAAACTACACCGTAGAGGTCGATGTTTTCCGACCATCATCACCGAGTCAGTGAACTCGAACACGTATGCCAAGCTCTCAAGATGAATAGATATTCAAAAACACAACCTAGAAAATGGGTACAAACTGAGCAATCATTGGAAGGACGAAATTTTTCTGTTCAAGTCATAACTGGCTGTGATGTTCCCATCCTACCTTCCGATGTTAGTTGTTATTTTCGACTCTCTGATTTAACATTCTCACATTAACATCACGAGCCCTGCCGACTTCGTTTATGACCCTTGGGCTACACCCATTTCAAACCTTAAAAACAGCCTGCCTCAGCAGCTTCCCCCTCCTTTTTTCCTCCTGATGACGATTTCTTGCTGTGATAGAAACGTCGTAGTATTTTGTAAAAAAAAATCTACGTGACTTTATCGAAAGACCCAAAGAATATTTAACTTTCTGTTTAAGGCTCTATCAAATGAACAAACTGCAATCTTATATTTTCAACGGTTTCTGAATGACACGCACGAACATGTTCATAGGGCACTTAAAATCGAGATTTGGGGGTCTTCAAATTAAAATATAGTTTTTTCTTATTTTTACTTTTTTGTTTCATAAAAGCTACCTATGTACCAAATTTTNGCTACTTTGCGGGAAGTACGCAAGAGGTGTTTTAGACATATATATTAAGGTCTTTATTTATTTAGATTCCCAAGTGTGGGGATGATATCAGCCACTACAATGATAAGCCATCATGCCGTGTACCCAGGTCGCCTATGAAAAACAGCTGATGGCTCAGTAGCCCTTATCCATTAAAAAAATTTTAATTGCAATTTCATTAGTCCTAACATTTTCCACCCTGTTACTTTTCGACTTCTGATTCGTTGTTGACCTTTGTGGTCGGGAGGTCGCGTGGTTGCTGGCAACAGCGATATCGCACTCACACCTAAATAAGTTGAATATTAATTACACACTCTCTGGCCGAGTGGCCCAGTGATTTTGTTGCATGGATTTCGAGCCATCAAATCCATTTTCTCTGCATTTGCAATCACTCCTGGAATCCACAGATCTCTCTACCCAGCCATTTGAGGTTTTATTACTTTTTCACTGAAAATTATAAAGTGTTGGAATCACGATTACCGTGTTTATGTCCGCACTCTAGCGGCCATGCATATTAATTCCTTTTGATGGGAAATGAACCACAACGTTTGTGGGCAGCAATATCTGTCATTTGGGCGCCCGAAATGGTATGTGTGCATATGAGTAATGAAGAAAGCTAGAGGGTGAGAGCGCTGTGTGGTTGAGTGGAGAGTGTGTATGCGTGTGATTGATTTCAAATATGTGGCTGTACGGAGGTGATATCATAAGCTATATGGGAAATCTTGCAATGTGGTTCTTCAAGTGTGGTAAGTGTAAAATGTGTTTCATCGCTTTATTTAAAATTATAAGTTATTGTGTATGTTGAACTTCTTTCGCACCATACATAGCCAACCGGGATAATCGCAGGTGTTACAAGAATTCCCTGCTTAACGCAAGGGATGCATTCCTGGGAACGTCCCATCGCATAATGTTAAGGTTAGAAGCTGTTCTCCTAGCTTACATTTCTGGATTTTTTTTAAAGCTTTCGTGACTGCAGGGATTCATCTTCTTGTTCTTTCAAATACGTAGAAGGGAATAATAAAATAATAAAAATAAAACATAATAAAACAATTTCACGAGTTTCGGCCACAACGCAACGCCGTCCTCAGGTGAAAACCAGCCGTCGAGGCGACAGAGTCTGAATGTCTTCAGAGTCATTCAGACCTGTGCCTCGACGGACCTGGTTCACTAGGACGGCTGCTTGCGTTGTGGCCGAAACGTCTGAGAATTTTTTATTATGTTTTATTTTTATTATTTTATTACTTCCTTCTACGTGCTTTACCGAAAGACCAAGAAGATTTGGATCGTTGTTTACAAAATTCATGGGTACAAACATGCTGACTAATCAAAATAAATTATATTATTAACAAATAATTAGATAAAACACACCAGAGATGTTGAAGAGCTTTGCCACTCATTTTTGAAACTGCCTTTGCACCTGCTTAATTATTTTAAACTTTAATTTAACCACTAGATAAATACCTTTGCATTTTCTTACCAGAGGCATTATCATCGTCTAATTTGCGATTTGCGCTCATATTTCTAAGCCTAAATTTTTTAACTGTCACCTGATGCTATATTTCTACTGACATGTGCGCAACCACCACATGAAACGACAGACGGGCAGACATAGGCTGAACACGTGGCAGAGCGTTTTTCGGTGGTACGTGCTACGGGCCAACAATAAGGCATTTTATCGTAATATAGTTAGTTTGCACCACGTGCATTCCTAGTTACAAAAATTGCGGAACTCGGAGTTTAAACCGTTATCTGAATGTAATATAAAGGAAACATATTTCTGATCAATACACTTTAGAAAAATACAAGTCGATAAAGATTTACGTGAGTTAGGAAGAGCAGGCTTGAGATTGCAATGCAGCACGTCGACCTGTTCAGTGTAACAGGGCAGACGTGCGCGCTCCTGACAGTGAACTCACGGTGGCCTCGCAGCACTGCCTTGTTGATGTGTTTCACCCTTCCCTCTCCGAGAATGTGGCTTTCAAAGTCCTCCAGTGTCTTCATGAATTCTGGGTTGAACTTATCGTCAGGGAAATCCTTCAGCTCGGCAAAGTCATACAATGGTGCTGGCATCGGGAACATGAAGCACTTTCTCTCCTGGGTTGTAACAAAGCAAGGAGATCAAGGGGCATAGATTAATATATTTTCAGCACAATAATAATATAATAGTCAATTTGTAACATTGCACTGCCACCACACAATGTTCACTCGCCTCAGAGTTCGCAATAAATCACAAACAAACTCCTAGTGAGAGACCTGGTGACGTGGAAGATGCCTGGCTTCAATCCCTTGCACTGAAGCTTCTGGGGCCACAACCCCCACACCGCATCCGCACGACAAACGACGGCAGCAGCGAATCCAGATAATTTATGATGTAAAGTAGAAAAATGTAAATTCTGCGGCAGTGTGCAACTGTGGTCACCCAGAAGAGAACCATGGAACATGTAACCACTCAATGACCTCTGCTGTTCATTCAACCTCCTCCAGAGACCACCTCATTCATTGTGGGTCTGGCAGGGGCCTAAGTGCGATTACCTTATTGTTTGGACAAACAGAAGTACCCAGAATAATGTTCGTCCGATTTTGCCGTGTCCAATTGTGTGAAATCCTGTAAATTTAGTTAAGATTCTACTTTCAGTGACAATGGTTAGTTCCGATCAGACCTTGGAATATGCTGAAGTGGCTCTTCCTAAATTTTGTTATCAAGACATTCATTTTAAATAGTTTTCACCTCTATCTTGACCTCTTCTGCTTGGCTGAGACACGACATTGTCAGAGTGATGTTTATTTGCCAAACAAAGTAACTGGCGTGTAATAATATGATGTTGAATTTCCCTCTCAGCTCTTAAAAAGAGGTGTTTGTAGCTCGTAATTATCTTCAGATGTGTTCGTATTTTGTAGGTCTATAAAAAACATGCACGTTGCAATGTAATCTGCGAGTTACCGGGAAATATTTGCACAGCATCTCGCAGGTCTCCTTGAACATTGGAGAGCGCTTGCCATTCTTTAGGCAGTCCTCCATGTACTCATCACTGCTTCCAGGGGTTTTCAAGCTGTCCCTGATACAAACCACAAACGCTGGGAAGGTCGTATTATAGATGACTTCCTCCTGGTCGGCGACCGCGCTGGGATTCTCATGCAACTTCATATTCACGTGCTCAGCCATGTTCGAAACGATGCTGAACGTTGGTGGCGTTAAGGTTTCACGCACATGGTGGAGTTTTTACTCCTCCACACTGCCTGCTTCACTCAGTACAGTGGACGTTAAAATCCTGTGACATCTACTCACAACAAAAGCCTATTGTGGAATGGCATTATGAATATGCATTTGCCAATTCGAAGATTACACTACAAATTAACAATGAGGTTGATGCATAGCAGTTATCGTCCCCTGATGACATTACTAATGACCAAGCTCACTCTTGGAAAATAGGCAAATTCTGGTCTCTTGAATTCTCACCTGGTTGAACCAAATCAACTCAAACTGAAATCTGCTCTAATAAGGTTATTATATATGTACTAGCGTTTTTCCCGTCCATGGACGGGTGTATTTCAGTAAATCTGAAACTTGCAAGTGAAAAGCAGACAAAAACGTGATATTCATTGAATCTGTAGATACATAAATAGTGTCTCTATGGCGTATAAGCCAACAACAACCACAACTGGTAAATAAGTGTGCACGTACCGACAGAGACGTGGTGGGGAAGCAGGCCCAACAGAGCAGGGTCCCGTCCCAGAAAGAGAGGGGACGTGCTGACATGGAGTAGTGAAGGGGGCCCGGAAACGGGGGCCCAGAGGACATGTGACGCTGGCTCCAGTTCCGTTGCGAGAGACCGAGGAAAGGGCGTGGCCAGAGGCGGAGCGAGGCCACGCTCGAGAGAATAAGAGGGATGGAGTTGGAACGATCGTGGTTGTCTGGCAGGAAGAGCTTACCATTCGGCGTTACTTCGGGGTTAATAAATCGTGGTGCCTTTAGACTTCTGTCTGTGCCTCGTGAGATATACACACTACATCTACCATTTGTGTGCAATTTTTAATGCCGTGGTAACACAGACTTATATCATTTCTAGATTTGAAGCTTTCGTGACTGCAATGATTCATATTCTTAGGTTTTTTCGGTAAAGTCACGTAGGTAAAAAAATTAAAAAGTAAAATAAAATAAAAATCACGACGTTTCGGAGGCAACACAAGCTTCCGTCTTCAGGTGGTACCGTCACAACCACGACAGCTGTATCAAGTAAATGAGAGATTGCAGGAGCTACCACTCCGTTATATAATGGTTGGAGAAGGTGGTGGGGCAAGGGCCGCATACTGTTTATTAATATGGTAAGGTGAGGCTTAAGACTAAGAATAGACTGCATAACAAAGGCTGAGCTTTTGTTATGGAGAGGTGCGGTTTGTGACTCAACCTGTGACAGGGAGACCACCACTAAACAGGTAAAACTGTAGTGGTTATTTGCAGACAACCACTACAGTTTTACCATGTTTGTGGTGGTTCCCTGACACAGTTGAGCACAAACCGCACTCTCCATAACAAAGGCTCAGCCTTTGTTATGCAGTCTATTCTTAGTCTTAAGCCTCACCTTACCAGTCTATTCTTAGTCTCAAGCCTCACCTTCCACATTAATAAAAAGTATGCTGCCTGCCCCACCACCTTCTCCAACCATTATATAAACGGAGGTAGCTCTGCAATCTATTTACTTGAAGCTGTCGTTGTCCCACCTGAAGACGGAAACTTGTGTTGCCTCCGAAACGTCGTTATTTATTTTATTTTATTTTATACCTACGTGACTTTACCGAAAAAACCTATGAATAGACTTATATCATATTCTTTGGGTCTTTGGTAAAGTCACGTCGATAGATTCAAAGAAAATAACAAAAATAACAACAAAAAAACATGACCTTTCGATCGCAACACAAGCAGTCGTCATCAGGCTGAAAAAAAGAGGAAAGCTGCTGAGGCAGACTGTTTTAAAGGTTTGAAATGTGTGAAGCCCAAGAGTCACAAACGAAGTGGGCAGGCCTATAGATGTTAATGTGAGAAATTACCATGTTAATGTAAGATCGGAGGGCGACATCCACGATGAGCGCGCAGAGGTGGCTATGTTAATGTGAGATAAATTAGCATGTTCATGGAAGATCGGAGGACGACCTCCACGACAAGTGTTCAGAGGTGGCTATATTCATTTGAGAGAAAAAGATCGCAGAGCCGCAACTACGTCGGAGCAAAAGGTGGCTGAGAAATTTAACATTTTATTGTAAAATCAGAGAGCCGCAAATAACAACTAACATCGGAAGGTACGATGGAAACATCATGTCCAGTTATGACTTAAAGTGGTTAATAACATCCTTCCAATGATTGCTCAGTTTGTACCCATCTTCTCAGTTGAAATTGTGTCTGTGTCTATAAATATGGATGGCTTCATGAACGAATCTTTGTTGATAGACAGTGGGTTTGCGAAGTGCTTTCCACTTGGAGAAATCAATTTCGTGTGAGCCCACTGCATTAAAACAATGATCAGCCACGGCCGAGGTATTGGTCCTACCGTGTTTCAGATCTGCCTTATGTTCACGAACATGGTCCGAGACATGTCGCTTAGTTTCCCCAATGTAACTACTGCCGCAGACACAGCTTAGTTTGTAGACGCTGGGGTATTGCATGTCATGGATCACATCCTTCACAGATGGGATCAGATCACGAATTTTATGAACTCTGTTAAATCGAACCTGAATCTTGTGTTTGTTCATGATTTTGAATTGTTTTTGGTGACCCCTGCTATGTATGGCAAGATGTTGGTCCATTAACATGCTAATTTCTCTCACGTTAACATAGCCACCTCCGCGCGCTTATCGTGGAGGTCATCCTCGGATATTCCATTAACATGCTAATTTATCACATTAACATCAATAGCCCGCCCACTTCGTTTAGGCTACACCCATTTAAAACCTTTTAAACAGTCTGCCTCAGCAGCCTTCCTCTCTTTTTCAGCCTGATGATGACTGCTTGCGGTGCGATCGAAACGGCGTAGGTTTTGGGTATTTTAGCTTATTTTATTTAAACCTATCTACGTGACTTTACCGAAAGACCCAAAGAATATGAATTCCTGCAGTCCCGAAAGCTTTAAGTTAAGATTTAGACTTATTTCATTTATAGATTATAATCCCTTGTTCATCATGACGTCCTTTTTGCTTCTATGTCTCAATAGCATTATGGAGATTGCGTGACATGTGGGTTCTACCTCTGTAGTGAGGGTTATAAGTTGACGCTTAGGAGGGGTAGGAGGTGCCTTGCCCACCCATGTGGAGTGAAGTCACCCGCTAAGTTTTAGTAATGGGGGGGGGTGTCCATTTGGAGGATGTTACCTGTTCATGATTACTCATGAGGGGGCTGTTCGATGTGGAGTGACGTCACCTGCTCATGATTATTAATGAGGGGGGTGCTCCATGTGGAGTGTCATCACCTGCTCATGATTATTAACGAGGGGGGGGGTCCATGTGGAGGACGTCACCTGCTCATGATTATTAATGAGGGGGGCTGGCCGACGTAGAGTGACGTCACGCGCGGGACACAGACATTCTTGGCTCATTATAGTGGTAAATGTGTGTGTATATATATTCGGATTTGTTAGTTCATTAAATTATGTCATCTGGCTCCAAGGTTTCTGTGAAGGATACTGCAGCAGTTCGAAGCTGTCTTTATCGAGGGTCCTTATCGTGTTAAGCACCAGCGTGGAACTCAGGAGAATGGACATCACAAACAGCCAGGTATCGTGATCACTCGATCCCTGTAAACGCAGACGTCCAATGTAACAGCAGATTGACTCAGTCAGTCCACATGCAGCACAGACACGTCGTCCTCACGCTGTGTTTCCATTACCACCACAAGGTGAAACATCTCGATTCACGAATTGCTACATGAATATTGATGCTCCACAGTGATAGCAGGGCCAACACCACCATGGCTCCCGGGAGCACATCGATTACTTCTAAGTATACTGAGCTGTTGCGACAAGGCAAAACTACCGATCAGGACTGCTTCTAAGCAAACCTTTCTTTATACAGTAAGAGTTTAAATTTCAATTTAAAGCTTTCGTGACTGCAGAGATTCATATTCTTGGTTCTTTAAAGTCACATAAAAGGGAAATAATAATATTATAAAAATAAAACATAATATAATACAATTCTCACGACTTTTCGGCCACAACACAAGTGTAGAGGTGGTACGTACCGGGGTGTAGCGAGCCATCGTGTAGCCGGTGTCTACATCACGGTCCGCACATGGGTGGCTACACCGACGTCCGCATTAGCCCCGCCCTCGGGGGCAGAGGGCTATATAGGGCGGTGCGCGTGAGCGCTTGGAGTCGTTGGAGCCAGTGGAGAATGAAGACGGAGCAAGCTAGATAGGACCCTGGGACCCCTAGCCCCGCTGCCCTTATCAGGGCCGGGACTCTGTGTGGCTCAGCGGTGAGACCCTGGGTATCTACGGCCCGACGTCCTTATCAGGGCCGGGTTGATGGGCCAGTGGTTGAGACCCGTACCCTGGCTAGGTCGGGTCAGATAGCCTCTTCTAGGAAGTACATAGCCGGAGGACCTGAGAGCGTAGCCGGTGTCAGGCACGCGTAGCCGTAAGCTGTGTTCCTAGGCTGTATAGCTGACTGTTTCTGTAGGGTGTTATAATAAATACGTGCTGCCTCCGTCAACTCGTCTCCTGCAGTATTTACACCATTACACAAGCAGCCGTCCTCAGGTGAAAAAAACAAGCTTCTGGAAAGAAAGCGCTCCAATGAACATTGCTAAGCTTGGGAGCCCACTTTTAAGCTAGGTGGGAGTAGCAGGGTGCCTTGACAAAGGAGTTTACAGATCAACAGAGAAATTTAGCATATTGACGCTAAAGAACTGCAATTACCACTACTACCATACAATAAACCGATGTGAAAAAACTAAGTATAAACTACATAAATCTAATCAATATACTTAATATACTTTCCAATAAGCTGAGCTATTCACATTAAGTAACTGGGTATACACTACACTTTATAATGACTACCATATAGTGAACCAATAAAAAAACTAAAATATAAACGACATCAATATAATCAATATACTCTCCAATAAGCTGAGTTTACATATCAACAGAAGAATTTAGCATATTGACACTAAAGAACTGCAATTACCACTACTACCATACAATAACTCGATGTGAAAAAAATAAAGATAAACTACATCAATTTAATAAATGTCCTCAATATACTTTCTAATAAGCTGAACTATTCACATTAAGTAACTGGGTATACACTACACTATAAAATGACTACCAAATAGTGAACCGATAAAAAACTAAAATATAAATTGCTTATATTGATGTAGTTTATATTTAGTTTTTTCACATCGGTTTATTGTATGGTAGTAGTGGTAATTGCAGTTCTATAGCGTCAATATGTTAAATTCCTCTGTTGATATGTAAACTTCTTTGTCAAAGCGCTCTGCTCCTCCCACCCAGCTTAAAAGTGCGCTGCCAAGCTTAGCAGTGTTCATTGGTACGCTGTCTTTCCGACAGCTCTGTTTTTTCACCTGAGGACGGCTGCTTGTGTTGTGGCCGAAACGTCGTGAGAATTTCATATTGTTTTATTTTCATTATTTTATTATTTCCCTTCTACGTGACTTTACCGAAAGAACAAGAAAATAGTAAGAGTTTATACAAATCACTGTCGAATGGGTGCTTCTATGCAGCTTAGAACTGAACGCTCCCACACGAAACTCTGGGAATGTTCATCTATCCCTTATCATAACATTGCAAAGGTTCGTCCCTCTCTTTCAAGAATGCTGAGATACTCTGTCATGTCTTAGCCCCTTAAGGTGAACTTTAAATGTGAGCTCACATCACCACCATAATCCTTTTGAGCCACCTGGCTGTGATTGACCTACCTTGTCACCCAGGCCTTCAGTGTCCAGCAGCAGCAGGCACTTGCTGTCATCACGAGGGTGTGGAAGCGGTCTTACCCAGATCCCTCGCGTTTGTGCGTTCGTGGTGTGGCCCAGCTCAAAGCCTGGAATGAACCAGTTCACACATTAACACGCGGGCTCCATGTATGTATGTTGAACTTCTTTTGCACCATACGTAGCTAACCGTGCTAATCAGAGGTGTTTGCATTCCGAATGTTTCTGTTTGTTGGTGCCGTGGATGAGTCAATGAAATAATCCCAAGAGAACACGTTTGATTGATTCCGTAGTACATTTGTAAAACGTCCAGTACTATGTAGCCCTATCTGTCCCTATACATTTTTTGAAATCTGTGTATCTATGCATCTCTATGTGTAGATGTTATCTGTGCATGTATCTATCTCTGCTTACCTCTACGTGTCTGAATGTTTGTATATCTGTGTATCTCTAAGGGTATATTTGTATATATGGGTCTATGTATCTGTATATCTCTATGTACCCTAAGTATCTCTATTTTGGTATCTATATTTTAAAAAAAATTGTATTATGGATCTCCATGGGTCTCTATAGGTCTCAACTTAAAAGGACAGTCAGAGGCCAATGTGTGGACTTCAGTTCAAACATAATTAAAGAGGAGGCAGTCGCTTTAGCCATGCATTTATGAGTAAAACCTTAAGTGCAAGATATCTATTTCAGATGGTGAAAGGTAGAATTGTGATGAACAGCTATTTACGTAGCCCACAGCTAAATCCACACACCAGTGGATCTGACATTGTGCAAAGCCACATCCCCAACGCTGAGATATAACCTGCAAATCACTCAATTTGGATCTGAAACAATAGCAGTAACAACTTCGCCTCACTGTGAACGAAACTTGGCAGGACCCTCCTGCAAAAGAGTCTTGAGACTCGGAAAGTATCTCTTGAGTAGACGAGCTCAATAACAGTATCAGGTTGGAGGAAAACATTAACGTTACACAACGTTGAAGGTGTTACCCACTTGATTAAGTTACTTAAAATAACCCAAGGGTTATTGAACAGATACATATATATAGACATCAATTGCAAGTACTCAAATATAAATCAGCATACACGTTACATATCATTTGGGTATTTTTATATGGATGGCAAGTAGAGTGTATTCATCATATTTCAGTTGCTTTCTCGGTATAAACTCTAAACGTGTTGTCTCCGTGGATTTGCACATTTATGTTTGTTTATTTGGGTGTTGAGCCAGGTCGGACCAGGGTTAGGCAAGGACATAGCGAACTCCTCACCCAGGGCAACTGGAGAGACTCAAACTTAGATATTGCTTCACTTATCATTGCCAACATATCTCGCTTCCCTCAGGTCGTTTTCCTCTACTTCTTGTCCTCTCTGTTCACAATCCCAGCCGTCTCTGTCTCTGACCCCCTCTTCCTTGTGGTAATTACCATTTCCCTTCTTTTTCGCTTCTTACACTGGAACTGCCCCTACAAATCAAACAATCAGCACCACTGTCCATGTTTCATTCTTCCTTAAAACACACTCACCTTTATTATCACTCGCTTATCCCAACTCCCATTTCTCCTCCCTTCCCCATCATTAACACCAACATCCCTTTTCCAAACTTCCCTACTCATCTTTCACACTCACTCATCATTTACCATTCACTTTCCTCATCGTTTATTTCACTCATCATCATATTCATCGTCCACTACCATCCTTCTCATCAACACATCCCATTTGTCAATCACACTATTCCACTGTACAAATAGCCAATTCTGTGTTGAGTGCCTTGGGTGCTTTATAATTTAAATAAGAAATAAATACATACATACATACATTTAAGAACGTATAAAAATAAACAATAAAGAAGCTTAACTTAATTAATATTTTAACACTTTAAATATATGTCAATGGTTCTCATTCTTGCCTGAAACACTGTTCCCATATAAAACCAGGCTTCTCTTTGTAATAAAGGACTCTTGCACAGTGTCGATCTCCGTCGTCCTTTATTTGGGTTCGTGTAAACCTCGCTCCCCCATAGCGTCCTCGCTCAGGCCACGTTTCCTCCGTCGAACACCCTGCAGCCACAACGTTCCTGCTCCGCTATGCAGCCACAGCGTTCCTGCTCTGCTATGCAGCCCCACTGCTGCTCCGCTATGCAGCCCCACTGCTGCTCCGCTATGCCCTTCTATGCCCGGACACCGATGGCCGACGGTGCCGAGGTCTCCAACACGTGGCGATTGCGCCACTCGCCCAGTACTGCCCAGCGTGGCCTCCTCCCGTTTCACTCCATCTTAACTCCCCGATCCCTTCCGGTTCCTCTCCCTAAACCCTCTCCCCCACGTGACCCTAACTCCTCCCTCTCCTCACGTGACCCAGACTCCGCCCCCTCAATCATTGCTCGCATTACATCTTTAATACCAGTAGCGATAACTGCCATGTGTACGGTTAAACCGATAACCATTTTTTCCTCAATAATTTTTGTCAAGATAAATTAAAACGTAGTTTAAAATAATATTTTCCCCAATGAAACGCACATTTTGTTGGCTGTATTTTAAACCAAAGAATGTATAGAAAACGTTCATAAATCAGGTTATTTTGGATTAGATCGCGTAAAAATATAAAAGTGTCGTTAAACCTGCCACTACCAAACACAGCCAATTAGTAAGGTTTGTCATGTAAACAGAACATGCCAATTCGTTACTAGTGTAGTGAGCGACTTCCGACACACGTCTAGTAGAAGTCTTCTTATTTATTAAGAGCACACAGGGCGATACACTTCGTAATGAGGCTAGATCCAGCCAAACATGCAGCCCCTCTCTGTCCTGCACTACGCTGGCTGGTTGACGAGCGTAGAGGCGAAGATGGAGAGGGCCTTGCAGAAGAACAGCCACGTGGTCGAAGACGAAGATGACGGCTAGCAGCGATGCAACCAGGACCCAGACCCCACAGTAACAGCTCTGAACCTCTGGTTTGGTGCTCCTTATATCTTGCTGGCACAGCCAAGCTCCACCTCTGGCCACGCCCCCTTTCTAGAACCGTCTAGACCCTTCGGGATGGTTCCCGGAGCTTCTAGACTGACTCCATGCTTGACCATTATCCCAGATATGCCCTTTCATAATAAGGCATTATCTAATGCAGCTATAACCGTAATTACCCCTTCAGGCCAGCAGATGTCACTCTGTCATTACACTAGTACAGCACACTGGTGTGTGAATGGCTACAATGATGCACAAATCAACAGGGTATTGAATGCCAAAACCAAATCAAATAACACAAGCGTTGAAACAGACCAAGTAATTAAAACTATTTAAATACCATGCATTGTGGGAGTAACTGATAAACTAGCTAGATGTTTGGAAAAACAAAACATCCGAGTCAGATTTGGCATGATGCACGACGGACGGACGGACGGACACTATAATCCCCTGTGGGCTGGTGCAACCAGGAGGTTCCTACCAGTATAATACATTGTTTAAATGCATGCATATGCAGCACCATAATTAAATAGGGATTACCGTTGGTACGGCTATTTTTTAGTGCACATGGAGTGACATGGCGGATTTCACTGTGTGGTGCTGGCCCTAGAGAGGCATGGCATGCAATGTACTCACATCCCAGACATCATGTATGTAGCGATATCGTGGATGTCACTGTGTAATGCCAGCTCTAGAGAGGCACGGCGTGCGTTGCGTTGTCATCGCTGACCCCCGCTTCAGTGGGTGTTGTACCAGCCCTAGAGGAGGCTCGGTGAGTGCTGGGATAGCGCAGTGGCTCCACGTGTGGCATGCAGTGTTGACTGCTACAGGAGGGAGTGTGGGCGTGTCAGCCATGGGATGAGGTTACACTAGGCCATGGCACTCTGGTTGACCCTGGAAGGCACGTTACAAGTAAGATATATGCAGGGGCCACAGGTGGAAGCTGGGGGTGTTCACGTGCCAGTGCGCGATCCTGCTAGATGGATCGAGAAGGTGGTCGTGGCCAAGAGTGGGACCAGCCACGGCCAACGAGCATATAAACCCCGGTCCCTGAGAGGGACCTCGGTTCTGCGTTACTGTTGTCATCTGAAGATCCACAATCTACATTCGACGTTCAAGAAGAAGTCACCAACACGTGGACGAGGACCCAAGCCTGGGTCCTGTCTGTTGTAGCTACTCCCAGTAACTAGCGTAGTTAGCCTCGTGGTCCACCACCATAGGTTATCTGGTAAATGGTCAGTAACCCATTTGTGTCAATGTGTTGGTGTTAAATTTCGATTTAAAGCTTTCATGACTGCAGGGATTCATCTTCTTGGTTCTTTCGGTAAAATCACGTAGAAGGGAAGTAATAAAAAATAAAAATAAAACATAATAAAATAATTCTCACGACGTTTCGGCCACAATGCAAGTAGTCGTCCTCAGGTGAAAGCCAGGTCTGTAGAGGCGACAGCTTCTGAATGAAACAGCACACGTGCTTGGAGCATGTATATAAGCTGGGTTGGAAGGGGAGAAGAAAGGGGGAGCGTTGACAAAAGAATATGCATATCAAGAGGAATTTAGCATATTTATGGGAAATGCAGGTATGTGATTAGTACTACTTATGCCCGTGCATTATGCAGGATTAGCAGCATCAAAGGGAGGGGATATGGGAAATGCGAGTATGTGAATAGTACTATTTATGCCCGTGCATTATGCAGGATTAGCAACATCAAAGGGAGGGGATATGGGAAATGCAGGTATGTGAATAGTACTATTTATGCCCGTGCATTATGTAGGATTAGCAGCATCAAAGGGAGGGGATATGGGGAATGCAGGTATGTGAATAGTACTATTTATGCCCGTGCATTATGTAGGATTAGCAGCATCAAAGGGAGGGGATATGGGAAATGCAGGTATGTGAATAGTACTATTTATGCCCGTGCATTATGTAGGATTAGCAGCATCAAAGGGAGGGGATATGGGAAATGCAGGTATGTGAATAGTACTATTTATGCCGTGCATTTTTTCCTTGTTTTTTTTATTCTCGTCGATTTTTTTTGTATGGAAGCCCCCGTTTCAGCGAGCCCAGTGCTCTCCTCCATCCCGTCGGCATTCGGACGTGACTCGCCGCCTCTCGTGAAACGTCTGACCTCCATGCCCCTCCCTGCGCTCAGCTCCCACAATGCTCCGTCTCCTCACCAGTTCTCAAGTTCTCCATTAGGTGGCCACACTGCCCGACAAGGTGAGCCTCCAAGTGGACCCGGGAAGCTGCGATCCTCCGTGAACGCGCCAGCGCTTTCCTTCAGCATCTTTCTCTGGAGGCTTCCTGGGGTGGGAGGGGGGTCCAGGCAGCGTGGACCTGGTCTTCACGACCCGGCTGCCCTTATGTCGCCCCTGCTGGCGTGGGGTGGCGATGCCTGTTCACCCAAATTCGGAGGCCTCATTCTCCGCCGTTCTGGCCTTAGTGACGGGCATAAGTAGTACTAATCAAATACCTGCATTTTCCATATCCCCTCCCTTTAATGCTGCTAATCCTGCATTATTCACGGGCATAAGTAGCACTAATCACATACCTGCTTTTCCCATAAATATGCTAAATTCCTCTTGATATGCATATTCCAACCCAGCTTATATACATGCTCCAAGCACGTGTGCTGTTTCATTCAGAAGCTGTCGCCTCGACAGACCTGGTTTTCACCTGAGGACGGCTACTTGCGTTGTGGCCGACACGTCGTGAGAATTATTTTATTATGTTTTATTTTTATTATTTTATTACTTCCCTTCTACGTGACTTTACCGAAAGAACCAAGAAGATGTTGGTGTTAATAAATGTGTTGCCTCCAAAGAGTATGTCTGTGACTCAGTTGAATCCACAATCGACAAGAGGTACAATAACAATGGGATTGCATAATGCGTATGCATAATGTACGTTGAGTATCAAAAANTAACCCAAACGGAAATGGATACGCAGAGTCATTTATATGCAGTCATTAACCCCCCAACTTTGCTCAAGAAGGTCTCACAAGTGACGTCATCACTTCTCTCCCTCTTTTTAAGGAACGAAATAGGAGGATTTCTTCACAATTCTGGATGTTGCCTGATGAAGCTAGTTGTAATTACTCGCGAAACGTTGTACTCAGATTGTAATGTTGTGACTTTGCTCTCCAACATACTGGTGTGCTGTACTAGTAATGCATTTCCATGTTCTGTTTACGTGACAAACCTTACTACTAGGCTGTGTGAGGTGGTGGCGGGTTTATTGACACATGTGTAATAAAGAACTTCCACGACGACTATAGACTTGTGTTTTTTTTATTAACAGTTACTACACAGCTCTGCACTCTCTTCCCGGATGGTTCTGTGTTTTCTCTTCCACCGTAATGCGCGTGTTCCCTCGTCCCCCATTGCGGCGCATCTCTCTCTCTCTTCTCGCGCTCGCTGCTGCCTGGCGGCGCGCGGGGAGGAGAGAGGGCTTCGCCAGCGGAGGTCGCCACGTGGCCGGTGGCCAGACGAGGTAGGCGATGAAGTAGTCTGGACTTCAGGCTTCCCACACTGACCCCGAGTCCTCTCACTGCCTCTCCTTATATTGCCCATTACCTTTGGCCCAGATGGAACCCTTCCCTCTGTTTGGATATGAGTAACCCAGCAGTGACTGCAGCCCTTCGTCGTCCCTTAGGTGACGCTCTCTCATTACATCACCCCCCCCCCCACCCCGTGATGAAAAGACTAGCCGTCCCGGCTAGGAACGAAGTCAGCACTGGTAATGAACGAGTGACACAATGCAGAAATCGACGAGCATCAGGGAACACACACAACGACAGTATGAACAACAATAAATGCAACAAGTAAGAACGAATATGCAACAAGAACAATTAACGAAATCAGCCCATCTTTGAATGGGTCCACTACGCCGGACCATCCTCTACGTCAGCATGCAGCCCGAAGGGCCCGCCTCAGCAGGAGGCAGAACGGTCGATGGCAAGGTAGCGGAATCAGCTAATGCAGGGATGTCTCGAGCGGAGTCGTCGTTAGCAGCAGCAGTCAGAGGTTCGGAAGCTGTGAGCGGCAAAAACAATCCGCAACCGGTCTGGCACGTTGGACACATCAGACCCCGGCAAGCCAATTTTTGGAGATGATGAAATGACGCATGGAGGAAAGAATGGTTTCAATCGAGACAAGTGGACAGACCAACGACGGGACCCCGCCCGAATGCGTACACACTGTGGATGCCGAACCTCAATCACCTCCACAGGCCATGCCAATGCCTGTGTAGTTTCGGAGAGGTGCCAATAGGCACCTGAGGGTAATGAAGCCAGGCCCGGCCACTGGCAGACCATGGCATTACGCAGCCAGACCTGCGTGCACAACGCTCATTTCGAGCCTGCGTCTTAGCCGTGCTAATCCTCTCGGATGTGGTCAGGTAGGGTCTGTTTAGCGATCCTCACAGCCGTACCTAATTGTGCATCAATGGGCGGCACATTCTCCCTTCCATAAATGAGAAAAAATCGCGAGTACCCCGTGGTACACGGAGAGCACGCTGGGAACATGCAAGTCCCAATCTGCCTGTTTTTTACTGAAAATGTGGCAAAGCATGGCGGTCAAAGTGTGATTCAGCCACTCGACCATCCAATCGGTCTGAGGATGGTAGGGCGAAGTCCTGTTTTTTTTGTGCCCAAAGCGTTGCAGACGTCGCGTAATAATTTAGAAGATAAATTTCGACCCTGATCCGTAAGCAATTGTTCCGGGGCACCTCTGTCCATAACGTACCCATTCAAGAATGCATTAGCGATGGAGGACGCTGATTGATCGGGCAACGCTTACACCATCGGCCATCGAGAGAAATATTCCACACCCATTAAAAGGAATTTGTTACCCCTGGGAGTTAGTGGAAATGGCTAAGGATATCAAGGGCCACCAGCTCGTTAATGCATGTAACCGAAATAGATCGCAAAGGCGAAAGATATTTTTTGCCGCGGTGGTTTCCGTCGTGCACAGTCGGGGCAGGCACGGATAATCTTTGAGATCTCGGCCATCATGCCGGGCCAAAAGTAATCCCGTTGCAGCATCAGCAAGGTTTTCTGCACACCCAGGTGCAACAATTTTTCCGCACGCAACACACGAACTAAGCCATCACGGAGGGAAACGGGCACCACAATCTGCCATCGGTCAACCATATCCTACCTCCACATCAAAAGGCCGTCATGCAAAGCCAATCGACCAGTGTCGTCCGACACCGAGGAGTAAAGTAAGCATTCTGCGTGCTGCCACAAGGAAATCAAGGAATCATCCATCAGCTGCTCGCGCACCCACACGGAGTGCGGAAGGTGCAAGACGCTGTCAGCCGGCACATGACCGGCGTATGTCGCGGGATCAGCCACGGCAGACATGACAGCTCGGGGAGGTGAAGGGACAAGCGTACAACGATTCGTATCGGACCATCATGCGCAGCGGGAAACATGTGGCAATCTAGACAGTGCGTCCATGTTACCATGCCGACAGCCCTTACGATAAATGACGTCGAAAAAGAATTTATGTAAGGTCTCTGGCCAACGAGACAATTGGCCTGCCGGCTGCTCAATTTTTAAGGAGTATTGGAGAGCCGCATAGTCAGTGCGAACAACGAATTTCCTGCCATACAGGTACGGCCTATACTGATGCACAAAATAAAAAATGGCCAATAGTTCTCTTCTCGTCACACAGTAGCGGTTTTCAGCTGGAGAAAGGACACGGCTGCCATACACAACAACGTTTTCCACACCATTCTTGGACTGAGATAAGATGCGTCAGTGTCCAATATAAACGGCAAGGAAAAATCTGGGTAGTCAAACGTCGGTGCAGCAGACAAGCGATTGCGAAGGGCTATGAATGCAGCCTCCTTCTCGGGACCCCATTTAAACTGCTGATTCTTAGCAGTCAGCACGTGCAGGGGTTTAGCAAGCATAGCAAACTGTGGAACAAACCGACGGTAAAATGACGCAAACCCAAAAAACTCCGCACATCCCCGACGCACGTAGGAGTCGGCCAGTCGCAAACACAAGCCGTTTTGTCCAGATCTGTGGCGATACCATCAGAGCTCACAATGTGACCCAAGTACTGCACTGAAACGTTGCAACAGATGACATTTCTTAGGTTTAAATTTGAGGTTAGTGGAGCTAACCTCAAGGTGTTCATAGAACGTGCGACTGAACACAATGACATCATCCAGATAAATGAGACAAGTGTCCCATTGCAATCCAGCTAAAACGAGCTCTATCAAGCGTTGGAATGTGGCGGGAGCGGAATTCAATCCCATCGGAAGGCAATTTAATTGAAAGAGTCCATGAGGCGTGCAGAACGCGGTCTTTGGCTTCAAAGAGTCGTTCAGGGGCAACTGCCAAAACCCGAGAATTACCACGCTCCAGACAGCGCATCCAGGGAGTCATCCATATGCGGCAGAGGATACGCGTCAGCCACTGAAACCTTATTTAGTTTCTGTAAGTCAATACAAAATCTGAGATTGCTGTCTTCTTTCTTAACAAGAACGACCGCGCCCCCCACGGGCTGTTAGACGGGGTAATTATATCAGCGGCTAGCATATCGTTCACCGCACTCTGTACTCATTCCTTTTCCGTAGGGCTCAAGCGATGCAAGTTTGCCAAATAGGGCTGGCTTCCCCCGTATCAATGTGGTGGGACAAAAGTGACGTACGTCCCAAATCGAAATCATCCTTACTAAAAACGTCAGCGAATTCAGTCAGCAGAGCACGCATGCCAATGAGTTGGTCGGCGGACAACGACAAATGCTCGTGGCAATCAGCAGGACGCATCCTCGTTGTGGTCCATAAAAGCAGTAGTGGCATGAGCTAGTACTGTACCGACAGGAACCACCACCCTTCTGGACTCCCATTCAGAACTTGCAAAAATGGGGCCTTTCCAGAACGTCTGAGCGCCAACCAGAGAGAGACCCTTGGTAGCGGTGTTAGAAGGATCCCAGCCACCGCATCCTCACTACGGAGGCCTTTTAGATAACGCAATGGCACCAACATCTGGGACCCCGGCGGAATTTTGACTGTAACATCCGCCAGCGCCTGTACGGTGGCGCACGGCGGTGAATGAAAGAGCAGAGATGGCAGAAAAAACAATTTTCGATCGATGGCATCTCCAGACAACCTTGATCAACTAGAATTTTAACAGGCATCCTTCTGAGAAAATCAGTGCCCAACAAGCAGGGCACTGCCAAGGACCTAGAAATCAAGACCGGCCCTGACGCAGCAACATTCCCAATCGCAATATGGGCATCCACCTGGCCGACGATGCCCATGCTACCCCCATTGGCAGCAACGCAAGCGTCAAAAGCCGGACGAACTCGTGAGAAGCCAGGAGCTGAAAAATCACATCAGAAGTGATAGTGGCGGAAGCCGCCATATCTAGCAAGACACGCACATCAACGCCCTGAATGGTACTGTCGAGGAACCCACTGCTGCTGCAACGATGTGGCATGACAACTTCCTCCATTGGGTTATCGAGAGAGGCCAATCCCGAATACAGTACCCGAATCATGATGTGAATGAACGCGACCCATGACATGAGGTGCCTGAGGTGACAAATGAGGCTGGGTGTTCAACGCGTACCAACTTGCCTGCATGGAAGGATGCCGGGCCGTCGGCGAAGGAGCTGGAGCCAGAGCAACAGGCGGAGGTGAAGAAACGGGGGCGACTCTGGAAATCCCGGGCGAAGTGGCCCAACCGGCCACACTTGAAACATGTGACGGTCGCCCGACGAGTTGCCCCCTCGTCATCTCAGCGTGGTCTGTAGGACCCCGGCGATGTTGGACGTGGCCCCAACTTGGATGCCAACGAGGAACAGCGGCCTCCAGATCATCTACCCTGGTGCATCATCCGGAACATGGACGACTTTAGATGGCGACCACCCCTTGGGTTCACCGTCGCGAACTGGATCCCCCATCTATGCAGCCATCTCTGAACAATGTTGTAGGTTGTCATGCACGTTCAGGCATCTGGCGGCCCACCGTGATGTCAGTGGCTCATGACCGCAAACTGGCAGAACCACCCCCATGTCTTTCGCCAAAGCCAACATCCTACCCAAGATCAGCGAGTCGAGGATTTCTTGCTTGACATTGGGGTAGGCAGTCCCTGCCGGCGCCATTAAAGCACTGCGGTATGCCAGGGGAGATTCGGAACTCCCCCGCCTACTGTGCTTAAACTTCCGTTGAGTATCTGAAGGCAGTTCATAGACCTCTGCCATTTCTGCGTAAACATCTTTCAGCATCGTCTTTTTCTGTGGAAGAATCGATCAGAACACCGTCAGCGCATCATCATCAAGATCGGTCGGTAAAGCAACCAAAGCCTCCTCCTCCAAACAGTGCACGGAACGCCGCATTGAAGCGCCACATGAAAGCACTCCAATTGCCGCCCGCCGCGACAAATTCCTTGATCTGAGGAAGATGGTGACTGCGCCAATTCCGCTGCATCCAACAGCAGCAGCCTCCCTGGCGGTGCACCACACGGCTTTACAGAAATGGCGGACTCCACCCGCGCCCCAACAACGTCGACCAAGATGATGGCATCCTGCTGCATGGTGTCCATAGCATGTGTAATGGCGGATAGTTCTCCCGGGCCAGAAATGGCGGCTGTTGATTCCACAGGGTGACCCTCCGAGGTTGCATCCAGAAGCCTCTGCTCATCACCCCTCAGCAAACCCTCCTGTGGGCGCCCCGTCACCGCAGATGATGCAACCAGCGACACCAGCTGGAGAAGCACCATCCAGAGCGAGTCCAGCTGCGCCGTCCATTCCTGGCGCGATGACTTCACCAGCCGAGGTTCCTGTAACCAGGTCCACGGAGCCCGGGTCGGCAGGTCCTGGGTCACTGCGTCGTCATCGTCGGAAGACTCCACAGGTGGGTTCTTCTTCTTGAGATGCTTGGACATTCTCGTTTTCCGTTGTATTGTCTTTAAAAGAAGCACTTCTGACTCCAGTTGTAATAAAACACTTCCACGACGACTGTAGACTTGTGTATTTTTATTAACAATTACTGCACAGCTCTGCACTCTCTTCCCGGATGGTTCTGCGATCTCCCTTCCACCGTAATGCGTGTGCTCCCTCATCCCCATTGCGGGACGTCTCCCTCTCTTTTCTCGCGCTCGCAGCTGTCTGGCGGCTTGCAGAGAGGAGAGAGGGCTTCGCCGGTGAAGGTCGCCACATGGCCGGTGGCGAGACGAGGTAGGCGATGATGCAGTCCAGACTCCAGGCTTCCCACACCTACCCCAAGTTCTCTCACTGCCTCTCCTTATATTTCGCTCGGCAGAGCTAGGCTCCACCTCTACCCATGCCTCTCGTAGAACCTTCTGGATGCTTCCCGAACATACCCACGAGCTCCGCAAATTGCCTTTGGCCCAGATAGAACCCTTCCCCCTGATTGGATATGAGTAACCAGTAGTGACTGCAGCCCTTCGTCATCCCTTAGGTGGCGCTCTCTCATTACAGATGTATATATTTACGCGATCTAACCAAAAAAAAACTGTATTATGTATTATATTGGTCGTGAAAGTTCATGTATAGAAAACGTTATTATCACATTCCAATATAAAAACAAATACATCAATCAACGTCTTCCTCTGGGTTACTAAGCATCTGCTTGAGTATTTATGTCAACAATACTCCACCCCAACTCCCCATTAAAACGACGTGGCAGTTGTGGAGAGGGTAGAGGAGGGCTTATGACACACATTTCATAAACACGACCTAATGAACATTACACCAATTACGCATCATAGTGTAGAGGATGTCTCCCCAATTCTCACACACTAGCATCACACAAACACCAAGCATACCTTCCGCACTCGACATCACATGCCACACACATCAATCACATACACGGGGGATCCACCAGGGAAGCGTCGAAGGTCAAGGGTCACTTACGTCATGCACACTTTGCACGTTCGTGCGGGGAATAGAGATCGGGGTGTGAGCACTGACATGCACGACACGCAATCCGATGGGTGAGTGGTTGACACTGTGATCGAATTGGTGCAGAGAGCGGATCGGGAAAGAGCGGGAAATTGAAAGATGATTGGTGGTGTCAGGTATTATAAGGGACTGGCAAACGTGGGATCGGGTTGGTGTTGATAAGTATAATCAGTGTTGCTGTAGTGTATGAGTTGTGCCAACGGAATGAAGCAGTTCAAGTACACCTGCCCAAGTCTCCTTTTCAATACAATTCGTGAAAGCCTACGTGTAATATATACTCGTTAAGTACTGATGCAGGGTGCTGCTATAACCTTAATTAATTGTCTGAAAACTTTGCAATCTGTGTGCCCTCTGTTTGGTTGCGGATTGGGCAGACAAAGGTGGCCGGACGGGCATAGCGCTGGCTACACTTACAACTCATAGGTGGTGCTGCTACTCACTTACAGAACTTGCTTCCAACAGTCTTCGTGGGCTCCACGTTACATCTGCCGATGCTACCATGTTGGCAGTGGGGCCCAAACACAGCGGAGAATGAGCCTGCGCTCTGTTCTGTTCGTGCGAACGACGATGGCAGCAGCAGCTCTGTGGTCCAGGAGCTGCAGGCAAATTTAGAGGTCTGCTGCTGCTGCTGCTGCCACGACGATGAGAGAGAGGACTTCGGCAGAGACAGAGTTCGAGTCGTTTTGCTGCTGTTCCTTCTCCATTGAAAAAAATCAAACCAGAGTGGTTTTACTGAACTGTATCGTCCATATGTAGGGATATGTGGGGCCACAGCAATGGAGCAACTCCACCCGCACTGCCATCCCTCACACCCCTCCATACGGACGCACGCACACCCCGACTAAACACACACACATCCACGTAGGGTCTTGTGGGTGGGTCACCTGGTACCATGGGTTTTTACCCAAGGGGCCCTAGCAGGGATGTCCCACGGTTTCCCAGTGTCAGGAGATTGGCCGACCCCCAGGCCTAATTGCATTGCGGCCCCGTGAATTGGCTTAAGATTGTATGGGTGCAACGAAGCTCACCGGGCTAACCGCAATGAGACACTCACAGTACAGGGAGATAGGGCCTCGAGGGCAAACACTCTGTGAGAAGCGCATAAGAGGAGGTGGGAGGGAAATTCCTGGACTGACTGCAGCTGTGTATTCCACAGAATGGCCACCCTGATCAAACCAGTTGAGTCCGGGGTGGGGAGGATGGGGCGTAGACAATGAATCAAGGAGTAATGGGAAGCAACTCTCCAGGTAGACACGAGGCATCAGTTTAAAATCGAAATGTAGGTGCCAGATTGGCCGGGCAGGATAACACCACATGACCCTGGATATTTGGATTCCGAGGGCATAAAAGGAGGGAGCGGAAAAACATTGAGTAGTACTCCTCCAGCCGTTCAGATGCCCGGTCCGACACCCATCTGCTCGCAGCGTCCAAGAGACGCTGGCGAGTGCTGCTATGACTCGTCTCCAGGCAGAGACCCCTCAGACCCTCGTCCTCCGACTCCCACCGCGTCCGTGCGACACCGTGAGTGTGTCTGCGAGGTGAGAAGTAGAGTGAGGGTACGCACAGAGATTGAATAGGGATAGGCTAGGTGATGCTTGCTGAATATTTACTCCGGGCCACACAGGGTTTTCTATAGACGTGCCATTAATAATCCTTACGATCCACTCGCACAGCGTGCGGTGGGTCTTCATCCAGCAGTGGATTTAAGCACCAAAAAACTCGAGTACTAATGTAATGGACAGAGCACGGCTCTCCCTCAGGGCAGCAGTGGACAGAGCACGTCTGGCTCCTTCACGGCAGCAGTGGAGACAGCGCGGCTCTCCCTCGAGCCAGCAGTGGAGAGCACGGGGGTCCCTCAAGGCAGCAGTGGACGGAACACGGCTCTGCCTCACTCTCACTCCCCCGTCTCCTCTGAGCTGCATGTGATTGTGTGTGAGTGAGTGTGAGTGAGCTGTGTGTATGAGTGAGCCGTGTGGGAGTGAATCGACCGTCAGCTTTCCGTGGCTGCGTCTCCGGCGTTAAGGCAGTGACGTTGCTTAATTTGGAGCTTTCGTGACTGCAGGAATTACACTTTGTTTTTTTTTCGGTAAAGTCACGTGACTTTACCGAAAGATTGAGTCTTCTGCCGTTGCCGATCATTGCTACAACGCGGTGGGCTCTCATGATATTGTTTTGTCCGAGACCAAGGTGCTCTGTAAACCCTCTGGCTACCATCAAAGGTTTGTACACGAAGCCATTCAGATATACAAACACAGACATAATTTCAACCGTGATGATGGGTACAAACTTAGTAATCATTGGAGATGTTATTAACCATGCAAAAAAGATTTAACTACACATTTTTGGACCATCTTATCTGACAGGCACTCTTTTACTTTACCGAGTGTTAACATCCCCAGCGTTTAACAGTACTCTCTTTATTGTCAGCCAACACTGGTATAAACATGGG
This sequence comes from Lethenteron camtschaticum, assembly GCA_018977245.1. Taxonomy (NCBI): domain Eukaryota; kingdom Metazoa; phylum Chordata; class Hyperoartia; order Petromyzontiformes; family Petromyzontidae; genus Lethenteron; species Lethenteron camtschaticum. Next base: position 85,078 of record WFAB01001417.1, on the reverse strand, counting down.
CATTTTAGTTATTTTCTATCATGTGCTCCACAGTGACTTGCACAAACACGTCCACGTCCACGAGTACCTCGTGCCCTCTATTAGCCCCCCCCCTCCCGATACGTTCCATTCATTGCTACCCATTCTTAATCCTCCCCCCTCCTCCCTCCTTAACTTGTATTTAAGAGCTTGCATCTTGAATCCCCCTCACTTGATGAGAATCTGGCTGTGACGGTCCCACCTGATGACGGAGACTTGTGTTGCCTCCGAAACGTCGTGATTTTATTATTTTATTTTTATTAATTTAAATTAAAAATTTTACCTACGTGACTTTACCGAAAGAACTGAGAGTATGAATCCTTGCAGTCACGAAAGATTCAAATCTAGAATTTAACGAAAGAACCAAAGAGTAATGTTGCTTCTTCTTGGTTCTTTCGGTAAAGTCACGTACAAGGGAAATAATAAAATGATAAAAATAAAACATAATAAAATAATTCTCACGACGTTTCGGCCACAACGCAAGCAGCCGTCCTCAGGTGAAGAACAGGTCTGTCGGATGTAATGTTGCTGCTTATCAGGCCTCCAAGGTGCGAGGTGCACCACAACACGAAGTGGGCAGCTCGTGGTCACGTGATGCACTTCAACAAATCCGGGGCGCGCGGTCACGTGACGAACTTCAACCAATCCGGGGGCGTTAATCACAGTCCCCTCTCCACCCAGCCTCACCCCTCCCATTTTTGGATGCACGACGGACGGACGGACACAATAATCCCCTGTGGGCTGGTGGAACCAGGTGCTTCCTACCAGTATCATTATTTAGCAGGCTTTTGAGGCAAAGTGCTGTTGTTAGCGATCTAAGTTTATGAAGGCAGGCACGACGCATGAGGGGGTGGAGGATCAGTGGCGCATACTCGCTCGCCTTTGTCTCCCCAATACTGATGTACTTATTTAAGGCTGAGTTAACCTAGGGGAGGGTTCATAATGTTGACCGTGAGCGCGGAATGGAACTCGGGGTCGTTGCCGTATTAGTAACGCGGTGCAGCGGTGCAGCGGTGCAGCGCTAACCCCTGTACCAATGCTCTCCCTGGCACACCCGCAACAGCCGTCATTCACCTCCAAGTGGCGGTGACATCTCTACAGCGCCGGTGCCAGGCTAGGTGCATACACACAAAGACTCGCACGCGCGCACGCAACCTGTGTTGTATAGGGCTCACCCACCTGAGTCGCCCCCTCTCGCCAGGCGGTTGAGGAGGTAGGACTTGCCCGTGCGATATCTTCCTACGATGGAAACCACCACCAGGGGCTTGTCTATGTTTGACAGCACCGCCTTGGTCTTCTGGTTCACCTTGAAGGTCATCTCCTCGTCCGACTCCAGCAGGATCATCGGGCCTATTGCGTACGCGTCCACCGCCATGCTGCTGCTGCTTCTGCTGGTGCTGCTTCTTCTCCTTCGGCTGCTGCTGCTTCTGCTGCTGTTTCTACTGCTGATACTGCTGCTTCTGCTGCTTCTACTGCTGCGTCTGCTTCTGCTGCTGCGTCTGCTGATTCTGCTTCAACTGCTGCTTCTGCAGCCGGCTGCGACTGGCTTTGCTAGGGTAGAAGCAGGACTGCAGTGTGCTCAGTCAAGTGAGTCAAAGAGTGAGAGATGCCACGCATATTGTTGTGAATTGAGCAACATTGGGCCGGCGTTAACGTGTTTACTGGAGACGTCGTGGAACGAGTATTAGTGGACCAAAGCAAAGTTGGTTGGACGTTTGATATTCATTTTACATTCGCGATGAATGCGTTTAGCCACACCATTCCAACTGTAAAATGAAGGAAAGCACTTGTGAAAATGTGTCAACTTGTTTCTCTGTGATTCCTCGCAAAAACATGATCAATGTAAGTCACTCAATATAAGTTCAACTAAACTATGATTTTATTTATCAGGTAAGGCCCACTGAGCTATGTAGCTATTTTCAGAAGCGACCTGGCTATCACAAATGATGACTCAACGACGTGGCTTATCACGTGGACATTTCTAGCAGCAGACAGATATTCCAACAAGGCTTAGACTTCATATATAACATGAAGTCAGAAGTTTTGCGTGCAGACTGCAATTTAATACTATTTTAATTATCATTGCAATGCTATTGACAGTTCATTTTCCTAACCCAGTTTATGATAAGTTGTGCAAGTGTCATGGGTCATTGTCCTTTGATTTAAAATAACTTATTTGGAATGTTTTTAAGAATGTAAAGACATTGACTGTTTTTTAATATCAACACGATAATATTTTTACAATATTTTTATGACAACAACAGTGGACCTCAGGGTGAATTCAAAATAAAGAGCTCTTTGGCTTGGTTAATGCTTCTTCACGTTAACACGACGCTAATGTGCATTACATTTGTTTTGGAATGAACTACATGGACAATCAATTTCTTTAATAGCAATCAATATCCCTACCTTGTTTTAAACAGCTGTCAAGGATCCCATTTTCATGTTAGACATCTACTACACTATTGGTAATGAAACTCCACATTTATCATGAATATTTAACATGTCATTGTTTTGTTTTAAATGAGGAATTGTTTCCATTATGTTATATAAACGGATGCATGATTTTATAAAATAATGACGATAAGTTCGATGGAGCTTGCACTGCAGCTCTTTGTGTTAACCCGTGAACTTGGTGTTGCCAGTGCGACATTTCATGAATGCAATGCGTCGTAGAAAATCACCTCAATACGATTGGCAAATTGGAACCTGACCAAAGCTGACTGGCACCACCATAAGGAGGCTGGATAAAGAGTGGCGAGTCAAATTCCCGCGACACCAGAATATCATAAACCTGCTGTTGGTCTCCTTACTGCAGCCGCCAAGAAGAGCATCCCCTGAGGCTTCGGGAAACAATCCAGTCCCTGCAGCCTACATGTTATAAAGGCCCTACTAGAGAATTTAGAATCTGCTAGAGTCTTTAGACTCTAGCCGCCGTTCATGGGCCATATTACGACACCTGGGTGCTGCTAATCCAACACAATACTGGACGGCAAGAGTCCTGTCCAACGCTATAGCATCCAAAGGAAAACACAAAAGGACCGCTCAACAAAAACATGAAGCAAGAAATACATCGCCAAATACACCAGGCAATAGCCTCAATTTTTTCACAAGGTCCCACTGCCATGAGTACAAAGAAAGTGAAGGAGGGTCTGGCTGAAATAAAGAAAGGCATGGCTGCTGGCAGAGATGGTATCCAACCAGAATCCTTCCATCATTAGGGCACTCCAATTGCTGACAAACATGTACACCAAAACCATGAAAACCAGAAGCATCCCAAACGCATGGTAGGAAGCGATGGTCATTGCCATTCCCAAATGGGAGATAAGATTAGTTTATGCTTGTTTGGCCTCGAGTTCCAGACTTCGTAAACTTAATTTTGCCTCCGCCGCTTGGCGATCAAACTAATGAAGTGCTCTGGAGTATGGTAGGTCTCCAGCACATTATAAGAACTTCCAACAGGCTACCTGGATCGTCGCATCTCTCTACTGGGAGTTTTCCAATCTGGTTACTCCGACCACCAGCTCATCCTATTTTCCCTCCAAATTCCCAAGCCGATCACCATCAAAACCACCAGCCACTCTAGTAATTTCAAGGGTATCAAGTTTTCCACTCTACAGCACCTCATAACAAATTCGCCTTCAATGTTATCCCCATCATCTGATCCAACTGTCTGCACTCTTCAGCAAGAAGTTGACCTGAGGGCGGCACTGGACAAGTTGGCACCATCAAAACCACGAACCACTAGGCAGCCTACCCATTACACTCGCTGGCTCTCAAGAGACGCCATCCTAGCTAAGCGAATCAGGAGGTGCCTTGAAAGGATCGTGTCTTGCAGTCATCTTCCTGCTGATCGAGTTTCCTACAGAGATGCCTGCAGGAAAACCAACGAACTTATCCTTGTCTCACATTCCTCCTTCATTAAATAATGCATCAAAACAGCTACCGGAAACTGCGATGTCCACGTTTGTAATTATTGTTATATCCTGGGAGAAACGGTTACCTTGTTAACGAGAGAAATGTAGTATCCAGTCTATCCCTTCTCCTTTTGCCCCAGCCCCCATTTTACAGACTATTCATGCTGCATTCTGCAATAATGGGGGCCATATGGCCTCATATTCCCTCTCCTTCCCCATGGCACTCAGTTCATGCCACAGTCACGTCCATCCTCACCACAAAAGCCCCAAATCACTAATGCAAAAGCACTCATTCGCCAGACACATCACCCTCCACCTCCATTCCATGCCCACTCCAGAGCAGAAACTAACCATTGGAACTTGGACAAGTCCAGCCTGAGATCACCTCTGAAGAATCATGACACCACTCGGGCAATCACCTTGCTCGACTTTTTAGAGGGTCTTTCAATCATATTTAGATAGCTGAACCGAAAATGTATTATATTTTAATGGGATCCATACTCTTTCCAGACCAATAAAAGTCACGCTGCAAAGTCAACAACGTTATTTATACCCCGAGGTGCAATAACTTATCCTCTTGCAACACCCGCATCGTCCTACCTCACAGGGTGATGGGAACCACAGAACAGTGACGGTGCAGCCCTTCGTCCCACCTCATCAAGAGTCCTTCATGAAGAACAACTTGCGGACCTCCCATGGGAGCAGACCCTTTGTGCTCTAACTCAGCGCGACGCCGCAAGGCCATGAGGGACCCATCCTCCATCTGCAGTCGCCCCCACTCGGCGCTCGTGAGCGTCCAAGTGCTGTACCCTGTTGTGACCACCTTGGCGGGCTCCACAATGCTCCGCCAGGCGCAAGCGGGATAATGCATCCGCATTACAATGTCGCACCACTTTATGATATATAACATGGAGAGAGTACTCCTGAAGTATTTCCAGTCAGTGTGGAGCTGGCCTTCCATATTGCTCACATAAAATGAAGCCCTTCCATATTGTTCACATAAAATGTAGCCCTTGCATATTGCTCACATCAAATAAATAACGCTGTTAGGAACACATCCCCATTAATACAATGGTATAATGACCCATTTTAGTGCTGATTCTATTCGCGCTGACTTCTCCAGTTATGCATGATTGCGATTCAAAGTATGCCTGTATATACGTAGCATTGTGGGGAGGGGGTGTGGGGAACAGGTGTCCTGTTAAACCAAGTGCTCCTACGCTCATGCAGTGACATTCGCGGGAATGTTCACCTTTGGTTTATTCGTTAGATAATACTTTACATTATTATTTTAACGACTGATTTTGTATTACAGGGTTAAAGCGTGTTTTGATTTGGGAGGTGCACAGGAGCATAAGCCTGATCACCCCAGAAAAGAGCCCTGACATCAGAGTATTGAGAAGAAGGCAATCAGAAGATCTCAGGGACATCATTGGAGTATAAATGGATCAGTTCCCGCAAATAATGTATGTTCCCCGAAGATGTTGTGTTGCATAGGTTACACGGTGCTATGATGCTGTGAACAAGGGTAAGTTGATAAATGAAGGAAGGAACATAGATTTCGATTCTCAAACACTGCAATCTTTTCCTTTCTTTTTTCTAAATTTCCCATTATTATTTTTGTATTCAAATGCGCGTATGTGTTTTCTGTACTTCTTTTCCTCTTTTCACTGTTGCGTTTATTGGGGACCCAAGGATATATGAGGTTACAACTGGTTGAAAAGTAATTGGTGAAGAATATTTTAGTAGAAGAGGATAACTGATACTTAAGGGTGATTTGATGGATTATGCAAGAGTTGCTGAAGGATGCCTGAAATACATAAGCAAATAACAATAAAGTTGGACAGCTTGTAGGGAGAAACATGAGATTGGCTGAGGGGTTTAAATGGGAAAAGGCATCGAAACAGAATAACAAGGCTAAGGGCAGTTTTGAGCGGATAAGGAAGAAAGATGAGCATTCATGAACCATCTGGAAGGTTAGAGGGGAACAGGGAGACCGAGGATGAAAAAGGGACCATGGTAAAAGCCCGAGGTTTTTTATGGCAAAGCTTCTATGAGCACGTGCATGTTGATTTGAGAAAATAAAGTTCCTTCCCCAAGACACGCCTCATGTGGACTCCATTACAATGCCTTGAGTTGTAGCCCAGGAGATGGAGACATTACAGACAGTTGCTGGATTGATGGAATTAGTCGTGATTTCTGACTTAACAGTGTGCTTCATGAAGGTTGCCATTTTATAGTCCAAAATGATATGCCAATTAAAAAAAGCAAATGTTCTATTCTAGATTTGAAGCTTTCGTGACTGCAATGATTCATATTCTTAGGTTTTTCGGTAAAGTCACGTAGGTAAAAACATTAAAAAGTAAAATAAAATAAAAATCACGACGTTTCGGAGGCAACACAAGCTTCCGTCTTCAGGTGGTACCGTCACAGCCACGACAGCTGTATCAAGTAAATGAGAGATTGCAGGAGCTACCACTCCGTTTATATAATGGTTGGAGAAGGTGGTGGGGCAAGGGCAGCATACTTTTTATTAATATGGTAAGGTGAGGCTTGAGACTAAGAATAGACTGCATAACACAGGCTGAGCCTTTGTTATGGAGAGGTGCGGTTTGTGACTCAACCTGTGACAGGGAGACCACCACTAAACATGGTAAAACTGTGATAGTTGTTTTACCATGTTTAGTGGTGGTGGTCTCCCTGTCACAGGTTGAGTCACAAACCGCACCTCTCCATAACAGCCTTTGTTATGCAGTCTATTCTTAGTCTCAAGCCTCACCTCACTAAACATGGTAAAACTGTGATGGTTGTTTTACCATGTTTAGTGGTGGTCTCCCTGTCACAAGTTGAGTCACAAACCGCACCTCTCCATAACAAAGGCTCAGCCTTTGTTATGCAGTCTATTCTTAGTCTCAAGCCTCACCTTACCATATTAATAATAAGTATGCGGCCCTTGCCCCACCACCTTATCCAACCATTATATAAACGGAGTGGTAGCTCCTGCAATCTCTCATTTACTTGATACAGCTGTCGTGGCTGTGACGGTACCACCTGAAGACAGAAGCTTGTGTTGCCTCCGAAACGTGATTTTTATTTTATTTTACTTTTTAATGTTTCTACCTACGTGACTTTACCGAAAAAACCTAAGAATAGCAAATGTTCTATTTTAATTCTAATTAGGCCTCATGGTGTATCGTGAAGTCTCCGAATTTTATGCACAATTTTATATATATACAGGAAAACCGTTCCCAACGCGGCTATGTCGAATTAATCTTTCGGCTAAGCACAATTTACCTCATTATGTCTGTTATCCGGAACACAGGAATAATGTTTCAGCTCTACGTGGTTTGACGTGGCTAAGATTTTCATCTTTTCTTCGAAAGTAGTGCTGTGGGAGAGCCCCATCCATTTGTAATGCGAGCAAGGACAGGGTCACGTGAGTGTGGGCGGAGTCAGGGTCACGTGCGGAGGAGGAGGAGTCAGAGTCACGTGAGGGGAGGATATAAGGGGAGAACCGGAAGGGGATCGGAGTGGAGAAAGGATAGAGAAGGGAGAGGCCACGCGGAGTGCTGGCGAGGAGTGGCGCGATTTCCACGAGGCAGGAGTCACGGCACCGTCGGCCAGCGGTGTTCGTGGAGCAGCGGGGGAGTCTGCAGAGTGTGCGGGAGCACACGGAGCAGCAGGGTTGCTGCTGGGTGTGCGGAGTGACACGGAGCAGCAAGGGGGCTGTGGAATATGCGGAGCACACGGGCAGCGGGTGGCTCCAGAGAGAGAGAGAGAGCGGGAGTGGAGGACTCAGACGACGTGCGGAGGCACGAGGCGGAGAAGGTGCGGGTCGGAGCGGAGACATCGCGGGGTGCGAGCAAGAACCCAATAAAGGACACGGAGAACAACATCGGCTGAGAGTCCTTTATTACACATTGGAAGGTGTTAATGAATCAATTCTGTTAATTATTTATTTACCACGTATGTTTGTGTGGATATGTTTTGTGTGTGTTTTTGCGTGATAATATAACAGACACAATAGGCACAATGGCATGTTTACATATTGCTGCAACCATATAAACATCCAAGCGTTAATTATATCGGTCAGATGGACACCTGGAAGACGAATCATCAAACACTCTCACAGACACCCGCAAAATGCAAATGTTTGCATTGCCGCACGCATCTCGCCGTCCACTCGTTGAAGATGTTCGTCAACAGATGCCTCGAGGGGAAATATTAATGTTCAAGTTATAATGTTAGGGTCGAACATTAGGCTGGCATCTCAGTGTCAGGGGTGAGTATTTGGCATGAGTGCCACAGTGCAGGAAGAGTAATCGGTTTTGTGTGGAGGTGACATTGAAAAATAAAGTGTAAACACATTCAAAAGCAATGGAAAGTGACTGAATATCCTTTAGGACAATAACAAGGGAGGATATCATGTAGAATAAGTTAAAGAGGAAGGGGGTGATAATTTTAGATGGGAAATGCAACCATATTTTCCTGTAAGGTTTATTCTACGTGAAATACAGCTTTGCCCAAGACAGCATTTTCAGAAAAGATGAAGGTAAGGGTTCGTGCGAACTGATGTCATGTGTCGAGGAGTTTTTGACATACGTGGCAAACGCGTCCAATGAATAGGCATAGACAAGATGCAGCAGAGGTGGACCGACGGCGTTGATGACAATATTAACTAATTCGAAAAACACAATGACTATATAAGGCCAATTAAATTTTTATTTGACAGGCACAAAATGTTATGATCACCCATCATACAGCGCATCAACGCAGCTGGGAAATGAAACTCAGCTCACAGCACTCACCTTGCAAGGTGTTACGAAAAAAAGTCAACAAACACGAGGAAGTGCACCCATACACTCATCCAATCGACATGTACCATAGACTTCAATGAAGCAAAACACATTCTCGTACCGTACTAGAATCCAGGGTGAATGCTCACTAGATTCAACCAATCTGCGTGGATCAGCTTGCTGAACAATGGACAATTAAGGACAGTGCCAGGAGGCCCTCATGAAGCTATGGCTCTAAAAAGGGCTGTGCGTGCACTTGTCACCAGAAAAGCAGATTTGGCCAGAAATAAGAAAATCAGGTTTCCAATCTTTTCAGTCAAGTCTCAGCTCGCAAGCACCAAGCAATGAACTAAGCGCAATGTGCCATGGTCAATTGCTCGCTGGCATTTAGCGTGGTCTCTAACACGAATGGGAAAATGTGTTTAGATAGTTTTCTCTCAGACAGAAAACCAACAAGTGCGGGGTTGAGGGATAGGGGATACGCTGGGAGAACGAGGGGATGTGGGTACGATAAAAAATGGGAAAATGTCAAAATTGGTTGGTTTTAACTTTTGCCGACAAAACTGGATCCCAAATCTCAAAACTGGGTGGTCTTGGAAAACGACAGGCAAAACAGGGTGGTGCTTTTTGATATGACAAAACTGGGTGATGTTCAATGTGGACAAATGTCAAAACTGGGTGAAGGTGTACGATTTAATGTATCATTTTGTACACGTTTAGGTCCTTGCGTTATTCATCCATATGTCGCCACAGATTTAGAGCGTTCCAAATGATGTTTCTCGTGGCTCATGTTCCATACCTTGCACCACAAACTTCCCGTTTGCATACTGGCACAGTGTGCCAGCTCGCTTACTTGCCGTTTGTATACTGGCACAGTGTGCCAGCTCGCTACTACAGTAACACTTACTTGCCATATGTATACTGGCACAGTGTGCCAGCTTGCAACTACAGTAACACTTTCAGCTCGCGAACATACACGAACTTGCCATTTGTATACTGGTACAGTGTGCCAGCTTGCATGCTACACCTACTATAGTAGAACAACGGTAGATAGTGTTTGCGTCGAGAAGTATGGTGCTGCACACTTAGAACAAAACATGTTTGTTACATATATATAACTACTTCGACGGGCAAGAGCGCTTGTTGTGGCCCTTGGCGCGACAGAAGGAGCACCGCGTGAGGCCCAATGGGCCACCTTCGCCACGGTTGCGAATCCGACGCTTCTTCGGGCGGCCAGCCTTCTTCTGGCGAGGAGGTGGCATCATGGTGTTGTCGCGTTGCAGCTCCTCGGCAATGGGCAGCTCGATACCGGCAACCGAGGTCCATGTCGTGTTGATGGCAGAGACTTGGTAACACACCGCACATGCGTGGTAGAGCTCGGGCATCCGCCCAAACGCCATGAGGGCACGAATGTAGTGCTGACACGGCAAGCCCATCTGCTTCATGTACCCGCACGTGCACGACCGAGAGCTGAGATCGACTCGGCGCTTGGCAGAGGCGTATGAGGAAGTGGAAGGGGTCCATCTCGCGAGCCGGCAGGGCCTCGCTGTTCGTGGACTCCACAAAGTTCGTCGTGCGCCAGCCGTACAATGGCGTCGTGTGCAGGTGCGGGTAGAGCGCCCACGTGTGGGGGTCGATCTTGTTGTAGTACGTGGCCGCCGCAGGCAGAGCTACGCCCAAGCAGCCCAAGGAGCTGCGGAACGCGGCCTCGGAGGCGCACCCTTGGGCATCGTAGATGATGCCTTGGAGGTCGGGCGTGAACGCGGAGCCGATGTTGTCCACGCCGTTGCAGATCAAATGCCGCGTGCAGTGGATGAGCATGAGGTCCTTCCAGTCAGAGGCTAGGATGCCCGTGCCACGATCGCAGAAGACCGGCGTGCCGTCGAGCTCGATGTCGTTGGTCGTGCAGCAGTTGAGAAACCAGTTGTAGGCCGCTGCCGTCTCGGACGGCACCAGCGCCACGTTGAGAAGGACGTTGCGGTTGTTGCCGTCGCGCCCAACGAGGACGAGCATGGTTCCGTTGTAGGCGCGCGCCTTCATGTGCGACCCGTCGATGCCGACGACGCATTGAAGACTTGGCTGCAACGAGCGTGCGATCGGGTTGCAGATGAACGCACCCCAGAAGATGCCCGCGTCTTCTCGCACACTGCAGGTCGTCGCGTTGAGCTTGCCGAACGTCTCCACCAGCGAGTTGATGAACTCGAAGCCTGCATGGGCCGCACTCTCGTTCGCCGCAATGCACGTGTCCTTGGCGCGGTACATCATCCGGGTCGGGACAATGACGCGAGCAACGTCGGCGACCTGGGCAATGACAGTCGGTGCGGAGGTACGGGGGTTGGCGCGAAAGGCCGAACGGGCTGTCGTGTTCGCCTCCACTTGGCGATGCGTGATCTTGGTAGTGCCCGTGCAGCCGTGGTGATCCGTGCACAGCGCCGAGACGCGGAAGCCGCGTCGTTCCCCCGTGAGCTTCGTCAGCTTCACCTTGAAGGAACAAGGTGTTGAACTAGAGCAGACGATGGCAACGTGCCGTCCGCTGCTTCGCTTGAGGTCAAGGACCGCGCACTTGCCTTGTTGCAAAGCAAAGTCTTGGATGCCGTGGATGGCCTCGCGGCGCGTGGTAAAAGTCTTCTTGGGTGGAGGGTTGCCATTCGAATGTGAGCCGCTCCTCCACCTGTTTCGTGAAAAATGCTTGTGAAAATCACGTTTCTACGTCTACTTTCAATTTTTCACGAGACAATATGTCTATTTTCATTGCCAGCAATTTGATTTTTCACACAATATTTCCGCCAATCACCGTAACGGTGGGCCAAAGGATTGACCAATCAACGAGATGCGCATTCGTTGGTTTGTTCCGCACCATTGGGACCATGGTCAGGAGCGTCAAGCAGGCTGGTCCATCTCCCAAGGACGTCGCCTTTGTCTCTGTGCTTGGTCGTTTGGCGGGCTATGGTCGAATGCATGGCAAATTTAAGGGTGTACAGTAGCGCGTAGCATCAACCAACAATCCAAAAGTTTGGTATTGACGCGAGTCACTAGTCTAGGTCATCACGCAAGGTGGCAGTGCGCCCGCCTGGTCGCAAGCCGCCCCGAGCTCACTTCCGAGTCCGAGCCGTAGCTTGAAATGTTGGTCGTTGGGGTGCTGGCACACTGTGCCAGCGTACAAATATCAAGTGTGTGTAGTTATATGGTGCTGGCACACTGTGCCAGTATACAAATACCAAGTGTTTGGATGAATGGAGTGCTGGAACACTGTGCTAGTATACAATTATCAAGTGTATTTGACAAATGTCAAAACTGGGTGCACCCTGAGTGTCCAAAACTCAAGTTTTTGGCCACCCAGGGTGCACCCAGTTTTGACATTTGGGATCCAGTTTTGTCTGCAAAAGTTAAAAACCACCCAGTTTTGACATTTTCCCGATAAAAAATAGTTGTCAGTGCAGTAAAACCTCAACAAATATGCAGTTTATAAACTTTAACGTGATATGTAACTCGTACTTGTTAGGGAATGGAGGTGCCGACCATCTCCGAATGATAAGCAGCCACGGTTAGCCGGGTTACAAAGAAAGTGATATCCACATCACACGCAACATACAACTTTTATATAAGCTGCTTCATTCACCAAATGTCAATAATTAACATGAGATTTTTTATTTGGTCTGCATGCTCATTTTGAGGAGAGCATTGCTACAAAATAATGTTTAGTCAGGACTATTACTAATGCGAGTGTGGCTTCAGTGAGAAAAAATCTGACAATGCTCAATGTAAAGGATATGTTCAAGAGGAAAACACGAAAATAATTCGTACAAACATAGTCACCAATCACTTTATTTCGTGCATTTCTCGGAGGAATCTCGGACGTGGGAATATCAATTACATCCAAGTGTAATTCAATTCACTTTGTATGATTTAGGTATGTAAGACAAATCACACTGATCAGCTCAGTCTTAGTTAAGCAAATGAACAGCAAGGATAAAAAGACAGTTCCGTAACGAGTTATTACATTGTCACGTCTCATCCCTATTTCCTGCTTTCAATATTTAGTATTTTCAACGTCTGAAAGCCGCTTATAATCGCGAAAAATTGCCACTAAGTGCATAATGGTAATACCACTGGTCAACAAAAAAAAACATTTTTTTGCCTGGACTTTTGCAGCTGTTTTAGACTAATTTCAGGGTGCTGATTCCAAATCTATGTGTAGTTAAATCTTTTCTGCATGGGTAATAACATAATTCCAATGATTACTAAGTTAGTACCCATCATCACGGTGGAAATTATGTCTGATTTGTATATTTGATGGCTTCGTGTACAAACTTTGATGGTAGCCAGGAGTTTGCAGAGTACCTTGGTCTCGGAAAAGACAATTTCATGAGAGCCCACAGCGTTGTAGCAATGATCGGCAACGGCGGAAGAATCAGTTTTGCCATGTTTCAGATCTGACTTGTGCTCGCGGACACGATCAGAAACATGACGTTTCGTTTCTCCAATGTAACAATCACCACAGCTGCAACTCAGTTTGTAGACTCCAGGGTATTGTAAGTCAGGAATGACATTTTCACAGATAGAATTAGATCACGGATTTTATGTACTGTACTGAATCGGACTTGGATCTTATGTTTGTTTAGAATTTTAAAATGCCTAAACCTTGAAAGCAGGAAATACGAATGGAGAGGTGACAATACAACAACTCGCTAGTGTCTTTTCAGCCCGTGCTGTTCATTAGCTTGCGAACTAAGACTGAGCTGATTAGTGTGATTTGTTTCACATACCTAATCATACAAAGGCTATAATGGATATCCCCACTTCCGATATCCCCCCTAGAAATTCACGAAAGAAAGCGATGTGTGACTATGTCTGTGCGAATTATTTTCGTGTTTTCCTCTTGAACATATCTTTTATTTCGAGAATTGTCAGATTTTTGCTCACCTGAAGCCAGACTCGGCAGTACTCAACTCAATCCAATTAGTCTCTATGGTCAAGGACATGGTACTATCTCCTGATGATATCCTCGTCAGTTTTGATGTAGCATCTCTGTTTGCCAAAGTCCCAGTACCTGACACCCTAACAATAATTGAGGACTTGGTCCAACATGGATTGAATTCGGATGTACTGCGCTGGTTAGGCATTGCCTCACCAACACTTATTTTACCTGGAATGGCACCTTCTACAAACAGAATGAGGGTACCCCTATGGGCTCCCCCTTGTCACCAGTGATAGCCAACATGTTCATGGAAAAGTTTGAATCAGACGCCATCCAGACATCCATCCTGCGTCCTTCCCTGTGGAATGGGTATGTGGATGACACTTTCGTCATTTGGCCACATGGCCTCCCAGCATTGAACCACTTCTTGGACCACATCAATTCCAGACACCCATCCATCAGATTACCATTGAAGTGGAGAAAGATGGTAAACTACCATCCTTAGATATTCTATTTGAGAGGAGACCTGACGGATCTTGGGACATTCTGTCTACAGGAAAGCCACCCAAACAGATTCCTACTTGAAACCTGATTCCCACCACCACCCATCTCAAAATAATTATCTCATCAAAACGCTATACCACAGAGCTCATGGCATTTCTGACAAACACCACCTGGCCAGTGAATTAAGACATGTACATCGGGCCCCCAGGATGAACGGATACTCTGACCGCACCATCCGCTAAGCTGTTTCTCCCACCATACAGAAGCAGCCACTGGAACGAGTGCGGTCACCGGCCCGTCCTTCACGAGAACCGGCGCCCTCGGAGACCGCAGTCCGGATGGGGTTTGAGGAGCGACGAAACGGAATCATCTGCGCTGGTGGAGGCCTGTCCTTTGCATATCCCTGCGCATCAGAGAGGCCCGAAATCGGGGCCCCTTGCAGCCGCAACCTCGGCGGGGTTGGAGGGGCAATGGAAGCAGGTGCTCCCGTCGCCGTGGAAGGCCCACCCGGTGCAGAAATCCCTGTGTCCGATAGGATCACCGTCGGCCCGTCTACAGGAGGCACGACAGGCGCGCTTGCAGGTTGAACAGGCAAGGGCAGTGGCACGTCGGACGCGACAGACACCGCCAAGGCAACGTTAGGAGATGACGCATCACACGAGGGGCAATGTAGGGCTTCAATCGGAACGTGTGGACATACCAACGGCGTGACCCGACACGAACGCGTGCGGACTGGGGACTAGGAACCTCAATCAGTACCACTGAGCCTTGCCAGGGTTTGTGCAATTTAGGGGAGGTCCCCACCGCACCTGTTGGCAGTGGAGACAGGCCATGTCCCCACCCGCCAAGGGGACACACGATGAGAGCGCTGGGCGCACCGATCGTTCCGGGCCTGGGTCTTGGCCGTAGCCAATCGGGCCGCGTCCCGCGCTTCCGCCACGCACCAAACGGACTCGCGAATATACTCGGGGAGGGTTTTAACAGGACCCTTCGCACACGTGTCAAGTTGCACCTCCACAGGCAGCACATTCTCGCGACCGTACATTAAAAAGAAAGGTGAATACCCCGTGGACGCATG
Source organism: Lethenteron camtschaticum (assembly GCA_018977245.1). Classification (NCBI taxonomy): domain Eukaryota; kingdom Metazoa; phylum Chordata; class Hyperoartia; order Petromyzontiformes; family Petromyzontidae; genus Lethenteron; species Lethenteron camtschaticum. The sequence goes on along the minus strand of WFAB01001417.1, from coordinate 69,847 downwards.
TGGTGCCATCCGGTAAGCAGAGAGCACTCCCGGGATATGCAAATCCCAATCGGCCTGCTTCTCGCTAACCGTATGGCAAAGCATGGCCGACAGGGTCAACCGTTCAACCATCCCATCAGTTTGTGGATAGTAGGAGAGGTTCGAACGTTCTTAGTTCCCAAAGCGTCGCACACATCCCACAGTAGGTTCGAAGAAAATTTTTTACCCTTGGTCCGTGAGCAGTCGTTCTGGCGCCCCCTTGTCCATCATGTACCGGAACAGGAATGCCTCCATGATAGATGCCACCGACTGGTCGGGCAAAGGCCAAGCCATTGGCCATCATGAAAAATATTCGACCCCGACCAACAAAAATTTGTTCCCCCGAGCGGACGGGGGAAAGGGCTCCATAATGTCCAACGCCACCAATTTATTAACCCGCGTCACTTTAATCGATTGCACCGGGGGAACATACGGTTGTTTGGGCGGCTTCCGACGGGCACAGTCGGAGCATGCCCGAATGTGCCCGACAACGTCAGTCGTCATGCCGTGCCAAAAATAATCACGTTGTAACGTCAACAAGGTTTTCTGCACCCCGAGATGTAACAACTTCTCAGTGTGCAGAATCCGAATCAACTCATATCGCAATGACAACAGAACGACAAGGCGCCAGCGAACCTGCAAGTCCTCTCTCCACATCAACAATTCGTCCGGAGAGCTGCTTCCGGCATCCCATCAGATGATGGATACCCCTTCGACTTTGCAGCCTGACTCCGCAAGGCCGCAAGCGAGTCATCGAGCAATTGTTCACGAACCCACACAGAACGTGGCAAATTCAAAACCCCATCAGCTGGCTCCAGACACGTGGAGGCCGCGGGTTTCTCCACAGCAGATATGACAGGCCACGGGGGCTGTGGAACCCGCGTGCACCTATTCGTGCCCGAGGCACATGCGCAGGTGGACCCATGCGGCAGTCGGGAGAGCGCGTCCGCATTAGCGTGACGCGAACCCTTACGGTATTGAATGTCAAACGAGAACTCCTGAAAAGTTTCCAGCCATCGTGCCAGCTGGCCAGATGGCTGGTCAACTTTCAAGGAGTATTGCAAAGCCGCATGGTCCGTGCGCACAATGAATTTACGGCCATACAGATACGGGAAGTATTGGTGGACCAAATGCACATAGCTAACAATTCCCGCCGGGTGACGCAGTAGTGGGTCTCAGCCGGAGAGAGAATGCAACTCCCGTAAGCAACAACGCATTCGACGCCACCCTTAAACTGCAATAGGACGGCGCCAATACCCGTGTCACTAGCGTCGGTATCCAAAATGAAAGGCAAAGCAAAATCAGGGTAATCCAGCGTCGGTGCTAATGCCAATCGATCGCGTAGGCCGCGAAATGCCTTCTCCTCCTCCGGCCCCCATTTGAACCTCTGATTCGTCGCCGTAAGGAGGTGCAGCGGCCTAGCAATCGTAGCAAAATTTGGTACAAATCTGCGGTAATAATAGGAAGCAAACCCGACAAATCGACGTACGTCCCCCACCGTGGCCGGAGTCGGCCAGTCCCGAACGCACGCCGTTTTGTCCGGGTCCGTGGCCACACCATCAGGGCTGACAATCTGACCCAAATAGCGCACGGGGTGTTGCAAAAGGTGACACTTCTTGGGCTTAAATTTCAAATTAGCGGAACGCACCCTAGCAAAAAGAGCATCCAATCTCTGAAGATGCTCCTCAAAAGTGCGGCTGAAAACAATGACGTCCTCCAAATAAATCAGGCTGCGTGTCCCACTGCAGGCCGGTCAACACGAGTTCCATTAACCTTTGGAACGTAGCAGAGGTGGCGTTCAATCCCATGGCGAGACAATTAAACTGAAAAAGCCCCTGCGACGTACGGAAAACCGTCTTTTCCCTCGATGACTCGTCCAGGGGGAGCTGCCAGAACCCGAGGAGAGGTCGAGGGTCGAAAAAAATTTCGCCCCAGACAAGGCATCGAGGGAATCATCCATACGAAGTAGGGGTACGCGTCTGCAACCGACACTTTATTTAGCCTCCGAAAATCAACACAAAATCGCAGGCTACCATCCTTCTTCTAAACCAGAACAACCGGAGCACCCCATGGGCTGTTGGACGGAGAAATAATGTCAGCGGCCAGCATATCATCCACTGCGCCGCGGACGCGATCCCTCTCCGAGGGGCTCAACTGATGCGGAACTAGATCCCAGATAATTGGGCTCAACAATCCAAAGCAGCCGGATTAACGGGGTGCAGGAGTTGCATAAGATGCATCGGAATCTGACACCACATTGGCAAAATAATGAAATCACGTTATATTTTGGAGGCAGAGTAACGCAGCAGGAAGTGTCTGGGATTGATTCCAGACTCGTGTGCCTTTTTGGGTGGACTTGGTATAGTCTCTGCTTGTTCTGTATGAGGGTGAGTGAGCGTGACTGTTTGGAGCTTGTATTCTGTCTCACTGCTCGCCATGGGTTACAGATTATCTGGTTTTCTCCCACAGCGAAAACCCCAGAAAATGTAATTGGTGTTTGAAAAAACATGGCAATGTTAAAACGTACCTGCACATTACCCAATGCGGGTTACATAACAGCAGCAACACTGTCCCTGACTATTGTGAATAAATATAAGCAAAACCTTCCAGAAAATAGTCTTTAGACTCAATATATATTCCTGGTAAACTGGCAGAATAACAAATATATATAAGAAGAAAAAAAATGTTGGCGATCACAGTAGTTATATACTGGAAACTATTATGACGGTATAAAAAGGATAACAACGTTTTTTAGTATCTTTGCTTGTGCGTTGAGACCTCTGCTTTGAATTAGGACAGAACTAGTCTACAGTTTGTCTATCACTGCTCCTGCTGTCAGTCAATCACATTGACTCGATGTTGGGTTGAAAATTACCTCAGACAAGAGGACCACAATGTACGTATTCAGGAAATGCTGCATATACATAAATGGCCGTGTCCTTGTAAATAAATAATGTGCGTGTTGTTTGGAACGTATGGTTTTTAGCCTACCCTATTCTTTGGTTGTGATAGGTTTGTTTGCTCATCATTGACAGATTTCATGATTGGGACTGAAAAGCTTGGTGATGTTTTACATAGGGGCTGCACCCTACATGGCATTCCTGAAGTTGTTATCATAACATGTGTGCCACTGTTGCATTTCAGAGTGTGTTTGCGTGTTTCGGCAGTCACAGGTCTCTCTCTGTCTCTCTCTTGTCTTGTCTCTCGTTTGAGAAAACACCCTCAATTACAACAACACCACCAAACTGCAGCACACCAATGCACCACTGCACTACACCTCGAGATCATTACAGGAATACGTTGAACCACTACGCCACGACAACACCACGTCTCTACAACTCCCCACTCACCACCCCTAAACCACACCATTAGCAATGGTGCGGTTGAGCGATGGCTTTCCTACAAACGGCATCCGTAACAACGGCGTCCCGAGCAACTGCGTCTCTAAAAACGGTGCCATTAAAAACAAAGTCATCTGTTACTGATGGCATCTCGAGAGACGGCGTTCCTAGCAACGGCTGGACCTGTAATAATCGTAAGAAAGCATTAGGAAGCTGGTGGGAGGTGCTGGAAGGAATTATTGAATTATGCAAGAATCAGTGAATGAGTTAAGAATGAGTGTGTATCTTCTTGGTTCTTTCGGTAAAGTCACGTGTGTCTGTAAGTGTATGTATGTGTACGTGTGTGTGCAGAGGACCAGTAGTGTAGCTGTTAGTGTGCTGCTCTACCAACCTGGCGACCCAAGTTCGATTCCCACTGACGGCCAACATCAGTGACGATTATCTGAACCGGTCCTGATCCTCCCTTAGGTCGACTCAGTCTCAAATGAGTACCTGGTGTGGTGTGTAAACATCGCCACTGGAGAGGCAAAGGCGGCCGGGCGTGGTGTTGGCCACCCACGCCCTCGTGTGCCGTGCGAGCCTTCATAGGTGCTCGCTAACAGCACTTGCCATTACAGTCTGCGAAAGGCTACGTGGGGAAAATTTGACTTTGTGATTGTATTTATATATGTGTGTTTCTGCTTTTTGAGGACTCGTCGTGCAGTGTTTTCACACTCTGCTGCAAACTCAGATACCTGAGTTAGATTTCCGGTTCCAGTTCGAAATCACACTCTTCATATAGACTGGGAAAATCTGATAACCTATGAAGATCTCTGTCACAGATATCCAGTAAGAGCGGGTCAGCAAGTTACAACCACAAACAATACAAACACACGATAGGAGTGGCGGTGATGCCACAACGGCGCACTTTGAGGCCACATGAAGTGTCGAAGGCTTGCTGGCACGAGGTCGTGGAGACACACTCAGGCGCCATGGGCTGACTGCTGTGACAGGTTACTTGCAGGAGATCACGGGACAGACCCAGTTGCCATGGGTTGTTCTGCTGTGCCAGATTAGGTGCAGCGGAAACACACAAATACAATCACAAAGACAAAGCCAAAGATTACCTATATATCCTTTCGCAGTCTGTTAGGGCAAGATCTGTTAGTGAGCATTTGTCTCCCCAGTCGCGATGTTTACTACACACCACACCAGGTACACATTTGAGGCTGAGTCGACCTACGGAAGCCCAGGACCGTTCAAACAATGGTCACTAGTGATGGCCATGAACGAGAATCGAACTCCGATCGCCAGAGCGTGCACCCCCCCCCCCCCGATGCTTCAACGTCACGGTGGTGAACGTCAGTGGTTTGTGGCGGAGCACAGTTTGGTGGTCTAGTTGTAAGTGAGGGTGTAGTCTCAAACGAGAGACAGAGAGAACGAAAGAGACAGAGAGGAGACAGAGAGAGACAGAGAAATAGACATATTCCCATATCTCCCGGAACACATATAAACACCCTCACATGCACACAGTGACACATGTTATGATAACAATCTCAGAGGCACGTCACGTAGTGTTTAGCCCCTGGTTATAATGTAAAGATTCTCAGTTCCAAACATGAAATCAGTGAATGATGAGAAAAAACAATCATAACAAAGAATAGTGCATGCTGAAAAACCGTACCTTCCAAACAAGACGCACACATCTTCTGCTGTCACTTCTCAAATTTCCAGGCCCGAGCCGAGCTTTGCCCTCGCCGAGCTTACATTTACAAGCAAATTTCTCTCTCCTACTCGCTCTCTTCGACTCGCTAACATTAGCTGCCCAGCCCATCTTGAAACCTTTATAAACAGCCTGCCTCAGCAGATTTCACTCTTTTTCACCAAAAGACGATTGCTTGTGTTTGCGATCGAAACGACGTGATATTGTTATTATTTTTATTTTTATCTACGTGGTTTTCCCGAAAGACCAAAAGAATATGAATTCCTGCAGTTACGAAAGATTTAAGTCAAGACACACGTTATTTTATTTAAAAGCACACGAATATTTATGGGAATACAGCATTTCCTGAATACGTGAATTGTGGTCCATCAACAAAGTGCGGGCTTGTGTGAGGCACTCTGAGAGTCCAGAGAGATGACTGGGCATGGACAGAGGCTGTCGCGAGACTCTGCGATGCGATGATGTGAAGGGTTCAGTTTAGGAATTCTCTCAGAATGAGAATCTTTTATCGACTGGAAGAGGAATCTAATGAGCTATGACGCTCTTTTTCACAAATGTCCCATAGATGCGGGTCAGCAAGTTAAAACAAGCAATACAACAATGATAGGAGTGCAAAATATAGAATAGGTAAGCAAATATAGTATAAAAGTACAGATTGCATAAGTATATACATGCCTGCCGATTTGTCAACACCAAATGCAAGCTTGGGCAAGGTAGCAAATCATCAACAAAATGAGTCCCATCCACACCAAGACAAAACAATCCCTTAATTAAAACAGATTTTAACTTAAACTATTTTTTTATTTTACCTGGGAAGGCCCACTGAGCTTTAGAGCTCTTTTTCACAAGCGACCTGGCCACAACGAAGTGGCTTTTCAAGTGTAAATTTAAATCAAGAAAATTCTCTAAACGCATGTTGATTTAATTGTGGAAAGAAAAACCGGAGGACCCAGAGAACAGTCCACGTCACCCCGGGGAGAACACGAAACTCCAAATATTCTGGCGTCAGGGTCGGGGTCGAATCACCGACCTCCTGTATACAGACTGATAGTTAACATATCATTACTATGGCGCCCTGTGTGGTACAGTTGATTTTCTTACTTTATTTCTCCCTAACTTGTATTATCCTGCACTCGTAAGTGTTGCTTGCAGCTTTTGGATCCGTTGTCGGGGTTTGTGTTTGTTTTGTGTCGAGTTCTTCATTCAATCTCCTGAGTCCCTTTTCCTGCCTCTCAGTGCCCGCATTGAATTATTCATTTGGGTGTTGTTCTTTGACTTTTGCGTGGCGCCTACGTAGATCCAACCATGGCCATGCCGCCACACAACCTCTCAGGCAGTATTATTCACCATTGAGTTATCAGGATCTCTGAGTCTGCGTATCCTTTATAAAATTGTCTCATAACGTATCTGTCCTTCTCTTCATTAAGCTTTGGGCACTGTGGTAGTGAGATGTTAACTTCCTGGCTTGGTATACAGGAGGGCGTGGGTTTGATTCCGAATCTGACGCCCGTAAATTTGGAGTTTGCATGTTCTCCCCATGGTCGCGTGGATTTTGCTCCGGGTCCTCCGGTGTTTCCCTCCACATTTAGAATAAAAATCATGCGTTAAGAGTATTGGCTGCTATATATTTCCACATGATAATCCACTTCATTTGGGCTATCATTTGTGGTCAGGTTGCTTCTGAAAAATACTTTCATAGCTCACTTGGCCTTGAAGTAAAAATAGTTACTTAGTTAATGGTAGTGAGTTTGAGCCAATTCACTATGTTTAATTTAGCATTTCCTTCGTTTGGGTTGTTGTGTGTGTTGTTAATTTTTTGAGCGATGGCCACCACCGAGTGGCTGCTACTGCTGTATTTGTACAGCGCTGTGAGATGATCGGCACTTTGTACAGATTACTATTATTATTACTCTTACTACTAGTATTACTATTACTACAACTATTACTACGACAAGCTGTGTGTGGGCAGGAGTCAGAGCTGTTTTAGGAGTTGAGTTAACGTGACACAAATGGCCATGATTGTTTAAAATGTGACTAATATATTCATTTTACATATTTTTTACTCAAATAGCACGAATATTTTCAGTCCTTTCTACCACAGTGCGAGGAGAAGGTGGGGAGAGGTCAGCTCATCCATCATGCAAGCCTATGGGGTGTAGGGTGCTCCAGTCTGCATTAAACTGAGTTCGATTCCTAGCCACAGTTAAACTCATCCTAAATCAGTCATAGATATCACCTCCGCCCACTCCAATCATTAAAAAAAAAATCAACGTATATATCAAGAAAAGCTACGGTCTTAAAATAAAAAGTATGTGGAATATGAGACGTTTCGGACAACGGCCCTTCTGTCCTTGCGCCATTTTCCACTCTTACGGGGTTTTTTTCCACGACGTCGTTAGTGGTAGAAGGCGGTGTTACAAACAGCGACAACATATTGACGTTGAGTAAATATCTTGTTTGTTGCTATAGCAAACAATGTTATCAATTCCAGACTCATCTGCTATTTTCTGACATCTACATTTGATGAGGGTCACCTCAAACTATGTGGGCTGGTCAGTGCGGGTTGGTCAGTACAGGTTGGTCAGAGCGGGCTGGTCAGTGCGGATTGGTAAGCGCGGGTTCGCCATGGGACAAATTACCATGGGGGTAAGTTGACGATCGCTTTCTATGCCCTTCAAAAGCTGAGCGACGTGGCAAACCCTGAACTCTACAGGAACAAGAAGCCCCGACAGTGCATTGAATGAACAACTCGATAAAAACAAACGTAAACCCCGACAAAGGACCAATAGCTGCAATCAACACTTAGACTGCAGTAGAATACAATGTAGGAAGCAGCAACGTCAGAAAATCAACTGACCAACACAGGTCAGAAAATTTTATTAAGCGACTGCTTGAAGTCTTGGTGTGGTCTGGGACTGTTTTTGTTGATGTTTGCTGCCTTCCCAAGTTTGCATTTGGCGTTGACAAATCGGCAGATAACTTTGAACAAATTAGATTGTACTATATACTATATTTATATTCATTTTTAGTGACCTGCTTTCCTTTTCTCTATTTTGCACTCCTATCATTGTTGTATTCCTTGTTTAAACATGCTAACCCGCATCTATGGACATCTGTGAACAAGAGCTTCATATCACATTGATTCCTCTAGTTTAAATGGAGATTCTGAATCTGAGAGACGCACCAAACTGAACCCTTCACATAATCGCATTGCAGAGTCTCGCGACAGCCTCTGTCCATGCCCAGTCATCTCTCTGGATCTCATAGTGCCTCACGCAAGCCCGCACTTTGTTAAGGAACGGGTTCTCAGCCAGTTGGCTGCAACAATCCAACGCACCGGATTTATGGGGTTCAGGAGATACATGAGGTGCATCCGAGGTCAACACCACATATTGACCGAAATGAATAAATAATATTTTCTTTGGGAGGTAGAGTGGTGCACTAGAAAGAGTCCTGAATCCATTCCAGACTCGGGTGCCATTTTGAGTGAAGTTGGCATGTTTTCACCTTGTTCTGCATGAGGGTGAGTGAGCGTGACTACGTGGAGCTTTATTCTGTTTCCCTGCTCGCCATGGGTTTTTCGCCCACAACGAAAAGCCCCAGAAAATATAAATGGTGTTGGACAAAATATGCAAATGCTGAAAACGTACCTGCACATCACTCAATTCGGGTACATAACAGCAGCAACATTGCCCCTGACTATTGTCAACTTATCAGGACCTCATTAAAATAATCTTTAGACTCAATTATGTTTTCCTGGGTAAACGGGAATAATAACAATATGTATGAGAAAAATTTTCGATCACAGTAGTTACACGCTGGACATTATGATGAAGGGGTTGGAGTACAAAAACGAGCTGGATAACATATACATTGGTAAAAGGTCATCAAAACTCAAAATTCAAAGACATTAAAATGAAAACGAAAACTATATACTGACGGAACAGATTGTCCCAATGCCATATTGTTATGTTCATCAGAATGTTGGAGTTTGAGCAAAGCAGAAGAATGATAGATAGGACAGAAATGTATGGCATCAGGGAATAATTAGGAGTTTGGAGGAACCTATAATTAAACTATTTACAAATGATGATGACAATTCAAATAAAATACAATGTTTGAGAAGTTGAGGCTCAGATAATGTTGATTTGAAATTTTCCTCAGGCTAAGAGGACCACAATGCACGTATTCAGAAAATGCTGATGGGATTTTCTTTGCATATGTAGTGACTCAACTCGGAGACAGTAAGACTTGGAGGCACTTATACAGGTAGGAACAATGTTCCACACTGCCCACCAGGGATTTATTGTCTGTCTGTCTGACTGTCTGTTTGTTTGTCGTGCATAAATAAATATATAACATAAACAGCTCTTTGATTGGTGGAGACCTACTTCCGGGTACGGGAGAGGGGAGGTGCCTAAGGGAGGAGGGTCAGAGGAGGGGCCTGTGGTAGGGGGGTCAGGGGAGGGCCTAAGGGGGGGTTCAGGGAGGGGCCTAAGGATATGGGGGGTGTTCAGGGGAGGGGCATAAGGGAAGGGGGTCAGGGGAGGGGCCTAAGGGAGGGGGGGGCGATAGTTAAGGGGCTGTCTGCCTGGCTACCTAAAGTCAAGTTATTTTTTATACATACAGGTAGGAACAACAGGTTCCACACTGCCCACCAGGGATTATTTGTCTGTCTGTCGTGCATCTTATTGCTGCGTTAACTCTCCCATGCCACTCGAGGCCATCTTGGTGCCAGTCCTTTCCCACCCCACCACCTCTGTGCTCTCTCCCTCCCACACCGATGGTGCTTCAAACAATGGCGAATAGGCTTCAACGTAAATATTAAGAGTTTCTATTAAGAGTCTTCAGGTGGTACGTGACTCCACAGATATTTGCTTTATCACTAAAAACACCATGAGTATATTGATAAGCTTTTTTCTCGTATCTCTTGACGCAGAATAAGCTGCCTATGCACATATAATATCGTATTGTAAGTTAGAGTACTGGCGAAGCGTACTCAGTGTTTTGTATCTCCTGCACTTTTATTATCGATTTGTACCGTTTGCTTATGGAATATTGTATTGATTCCTAAGTCATGGAATCTATAATCTACTTTTTGAGTACTTGATCAAACTGCTTGGCGCATGGCACGCATTTTTACAGACGCATGTTGCAATGTCATTGTTCTGATCATTATAGATACAATATAAACAATATAATAAACGTACACCACTTGGTCAAGCCACTGCTAGATGAAGGCCTAACCAGCCATGTCAGTCATTGAGCTTGTTTTGACCATATTTCACTCCGGTCATTGTGGGTGTGCTGAAGATTGGTAATGCTTTTTTTTAATAGGCTTTTGTGCATGCAATTATCGCAACACCCTTAAAATACAATGAACATCCCTAACTGGACATGTGTGCATGGTGGCAATGGCTGTCTGTGACCATGTTTACGATTCAACTGGAGTCCCCCCCACTCCCAGCACACTTTCCAGTTTTTCAATTAATTGTGATAGATTTACAGTCATTATTTCATTATTTTTATTTCATTTTGACCATCTCTATTTTAATTCATACAGTTATTTTTTGGTTACTTTACTTTCTCCTCAATGCAAAATTGCAAAAATGCAAGTAGAGTTTTAATTAGGCTTGGCCAAGACACATCGTGGCTAAAATGGATAATAGCAAGTGGACAGAACTTGGGATGGAATGTCAACCGATGGAGAAAACACGTGTGAAAAAATAACCACCACAGAGATGAAGCAATCAGATCATCTCATGCGCATGAGCTGGGTGGATCACAAGATCATGAGGATGGTGACAATATCGGGGAAAATATTGGGGAACCTTTTCTCCCAGCAGTAGATTGAGCATGGCTGATGATGATGATGAACATTAGCATGTAATGTACATGCATTGTAAATAATCTAATCTCACGTGACTTGTTTATTTGTCAGGAGCATAATCAATTTCAGTTGATGAATTTATTTTACGTGCCTACTCAACGCTTTGGGTAGTTGCTACATTTGTGGGTAAGACACGAGGTTGCCATTTCTTAATTTGAAAAACATAGGTTTGGCATTTCTTATTTATAAATTATTCTGACTTGATACATACATCGTGAGTGTGAAAAAGGATAATTGGCAGTATTTTATTTTATACAGCTATTATTGACAGTATTTGAATCTTATACAGGGAGGAACAACAGATTCCACACTGCCCACCAAGGATTATTTGGCTGTCTGTCGTGCATATTTGTCTGTCGTGCACTCTGCGCAGTTCAGTGACTGTGACTGTCTTGGCATATTGCAGTTTGCTTGACTGCAAAAGTTTTCTGGCGCGATCGCCGACGTTCAGTGCAACCATCGGCGGTGTGGAGAAAGTGGGGATGTTCGCAACCATCGGCGACGTCTGGCCACAGTACGGCGGCGGGCGAACAATAAAGGACGAGATGCCGACGAGCGTGCTGCCCGACTGGAGCGCGTGTGCGTCTCGATGGCTGCCTGACGTGCCGCGCCCCAGACGCCCGAAGAGTGTGCTGCCCGACTGGAGCGCGCGCGCGTCGCGAAGGCGAGAAGCGACGCGTCAGCGTCGATACTGAGGACGCCATGCTGGCGTCTCTGGCCGAGACCGCTCTCGCTGAACAGGACCCTAGTGAGGAGACCGTCAGGTTCCTGGCGAAGTCGCAAAATTTCGCGAAGGATCCGCGTCTGGCGCTGCTGTATTTCCACCTGTGCGCAAACCATCCGATGCCTTTGTTTTCAATGATGAGAGCCTGCATGGGCCTAACGGACCCGCGGACTGCGAGCGGATCCTGCGAGCTATTGGCGGCGCGGTAGGCCACGACGACGCTGTGCACTGTCAGCGCAGTGCGGCTGCCCGTGACACCGGCACGGGGCACATCGCGGCGTGCGCGTCGTGCAATGATTTTATTTTGAGTCCAATAAGACCATCGTCGATGCCGGCCCCGTCGAACAGCTTCCCATTGTGTTCCGCCTCACCAATGAGCAAGTCGCCGAGCAGTGCACACTGCTAGAGCATCTCGTTGAACGGCACGTCTCCGTGCTGCGCGTGAATGACGTCCGGTACCATCTCAATCCGGATCTCGTGCCCGACATCAACAACGTCGTCCTGTGCTCGACCTGTGCGATGACCCCCACCGACTGTGGTCGGCGGGGTCATTGCCCAAAGTGAACAGCACGACGCTCAACGCGATTTTACCCGCCCGAGCCTTCAATATTGACATCTTGATAAGGGCCAGCCACTCAACGGGGAACGCCATTTGTTTCATGCAAGACGGTCCTGTCGAGGTGGCCAACGTGCTGCCCCGGGTTTCCCCGGTGCAACGCCCGCAGGTGACCTTTCTCGGGCCGCGCGACGCCTGGCGGAAGGCGCAGGCTCGTTTCCGCGGCATGTACAACATCGACGTCACCGGAGCGTACCAGTGGCTCGAGTTCTGGACCGGGGTCAAACATCCGCGATTCGACGGCATTACCATCGACAATTCCTCCGAAATGCGCCGACGCCTGGACAAGGAGGGTGCCGCCATCGAGAACGACGCCATCTGCAATGACGATGTTGACGTCGCTGCAATGAATGTGCACGTGGACGATGACGACGTCAACAACGACGTGCCAGAGTCGCCGGCCAGCAACACGGGCTGTGACCTTGTTCACGCGGCGGTCTTGCCCAAACAATCTCTCCTCAGTGGCGGCGTCAACCTGGCGCTGCAGGCGCTGAACTACATCATTCACCCCGACGACAAGAATGCCGGAGATCGTGTTCCCCCTCCTATCGCGGTGGTTTCACGCGGTGAAGATCAATCGTCGAGTGGGACGAGAACGACGTCCTCATGTCGGCGGTTTTTGCGTCTTTGTTCCTTCTGGGCAAGGGATTGTCCAAGGGCACGTTGCGGCCAAATATACATTCGACGAAATGGCGAATGGACATTGGCAAAAACGGCATGTGGCAACCACGCGCGGGACCACAGGCTCGCAAGCCACTCGTCCCGCGCGGGAAACGGTCGCGGCCAGAGGAGCCAGCTCCGACACCGCAAGAGTCTGCTGTGGCGGTGAAGCGGTGACCAAGCCCACCTCCACCCGGCGTCACTGCACGTTGTCCGCCCCCTGTCTCGGTCGAACACGTTGTCTTCATTCCGGGGTACGGAAGGCTGTTCCCGAACGATTTCCGCTGCTTACAACCTGGCCAGTGGTTGAACGACACCATCATCAACCTGTTCGGGCAGTTCTAACCGCCTGCCGCGAGCGGCATACGTCCACCTGTTTAACACGTTCCTGTACACAAAGTTCTTGGCGGCCATCTCGACGACTTGAATTGCGTCTTCGATGGCGTGTCTTCCAGGCCGGTGTGGATCATACCGATCCACGACCAGTCGCACTGGCAGATCTTGGTCATCGTCAACGCCACGTGCCCACCAAGGTCGACTGCCATGCTGTTAGACTCAATGGTTGCGTGCGGGCAGTCGCGCAACGCCAAAAACATCGCGGCCTTCGCCAGCACGGTGGTGGACCGGGTCGTGCGCGCCGAATCGGTGAGCACGCCGGTGGCGATCACCACCGTGGCAATCACCATGGTGCTTGTGCCGCAGCAATCGAACGGCTACGACTGCGGCGTCTACGCCCTGCTCAACATCATGCACCTGGTGCGCCATTACGACAACATCGTGGCCGTTCAAGGACCAGGTCAGGTGGATTGGCGCGCGTGGTACACGCAGGAGGCGGCGTCACAGCACAGGCGCGACCTGCTGCAACAGCTACATGAACTTAAAGACCTACACCAATAAATCAACAATCATCATCTGATGCAATAGTAACAGCTACAACTTCCAACGACTACGGTATCCAACACGGATCGCACGAATGCGCTGTCCAACCAAGTTCCTACCTGCCCACTCCGAAGGAACGTGTTTTTATTTAACGAGCACCATCGGATAATACACACTACTACTGTTGCTAGCCTATACACAACACGAACCGTCTAACACTGACGGCGCTGTACCGAAACAGCCAACAACTATCTAGCAACGCAGTGACGATGGCGACGAGACGACAGTAACAATGGCGACGACGAGATGGTAATGACGACTATCTTGAACAGCACGACGGGGATCCCACTTCCAGCAACAGCAACGAGGTCCCTCAGAGGGGCCCCTCTTATACTCTCAGCGTCTCCTCGCCCCGGCCACGCCCCCTTTCTGGCACCTACTCGCGGGTTCCGAGGCTTGCCGATGGGCCCCCTCTGTGAACTTTCCCGACATGTTCCCCTCTCGTGTCTATCGTAGCCTGCTGACGTTGGTACTGCCATACACCACAGTTACCCCTTTGCACCAGCAGCCAGCGCCATGCCACTACACATATCCACAAATGGCCGTGTGCTTTTAAAGAAAATAATCAGTGTTTCTTGTTTGGAATGTGTGTTTTTTTCAGCCTGCACCTTCTTTAGCTGTGATTTTTCCCGTTATTTACTGATTTCATGTTTGGACCTGAAAATCTTTCATTTTAGACAGGGGCTGTACCCTACATCACGTGCCTGAGATTGCTATCATAACATGTGTGTCACTGTGCATTTGAGGGTGTTTATATGTGTTCCGGGGCCTGGGAGTGTGTCTCTCTCTGTCTGTCTATCGTTTGAGACTACACCCTCATTTACAACGACACCACCAGACTGCGCCCCGCCACACACCACTGCACTTCACCACAAACACACTACAACACAATAGCACACCACTAAGGAATACTTGATACCACTACAGCACCACTACCCCGTGTATCTACAGCTCCCCACTCATCACACCACTAAATCAACCATTAACAAGGTACCGTTAGCCAACAGCATTTGCCACAACAGTCTGTTTAAGCTATTGCCTACTATAATCACCCAGAAATGTCTGTCCGTCCCGCGCGTGACGTCACTCCACATGAGGCCCACCCCCTCATTAATATTCATGAGTGGGTGGATTTTTACACACGCAGAGGAAGGTAGAGCTGCATTAAATTATGTATTAGATAAAGTCGCTTCAAATACGAAGTTTCTTTACAGAAAGTGATGATAAAAATAAATCTACGCAGCAGTGCTCCATCCGTGCGTGACGTCACTGAAAATGAGCCCCCCCCNTCCCCTTCATTAATATTCATGCCCGTAAGAAATGTACACTAACGCACATGAAGGTCGCGCACTTCACATGCCGCACCCTTCCCCCTCATTAATATCATGAGCGGGTGACATTACCCCTAATGCCACACCCTCCACAATAAACATGAGGAGGTGACGTCACTCCACATGCTGCACCCCTCCCAAATAACCATTAGCGGGTGACGTCACTCCACATGGGGCAACCCCCCCCTCATTAATAATCATGAGCTGAACAATTTTTATATTGAAATTTCAGACTTACTGCAATGTACACCCGGACAAAAAGCTAGTACGAAGGATATTTGTCTTTGTCTTGTGTGTGTACGTGTGTGTGGAGCGGTAGTGTAGTGGTGATCGCAATTTTCTTCCAACCCAGCAACCGTTGTTGGAGTCTCGCTCACGGTACCTGGTATGGTGTGTAGTAAACATCGCCAATGGGGGACAAAGCTGACCAGGCGTGGTGCTGGCCACCCATCCCCTCGTGTGCCAAAGCACCTTCATAGGTGCTCGCTAACATCACTTACCCTAACAGTCTACTAAAGGCTATATGGGGAATCGTTGTCGTTGTGATTGTATTTGTGTATATATGTGTATGTGTGTTCCTACTTTTTAGGAGAAATAGTGTAGTGGTTTGCAACACTCTGCTACAAACTCAGACACCTGAGTTAGAGTCCCAGTTCCAGTTCAGAATCAGAATCTTTATTTCGACTGAAGGAATCTGATGATGGCAGGTCAGCAAGTTACAACAACAAACAATACAAACACACGATAGGAGTGGCGGTGATGCCACAACGGCGCACATTGAGGCCACATGAGGTGTCGAAGCTTGCTGGCAGGAGGTCGTGGGGACACACTCGGGTACCATGAGTTGACTGCTGTTCCAGGCTAGGTTCAGGAGGAATTCACAGGACAGAACCAGGTGCCTTGGGTTGACTGAGACGACTCAGTCTGAGATGGGGCGCCACAATTGCGAGATGTTAACTACCTCGCCTGGTATATAGGAGGACGTGGGTTCGATTCTGACCCTGACAGCGTCGTATATTTGGCGTTCGCATGTTCTCCTTATGGTGGTTTGGATTTTTGTCCGGGTCCTCCAATTTTTGCCTCCACATTTAGAAACATGCATTTAAAGTATTTGGCTGCTATACATGGATACATGATCAGCCACTTCATTGGGCTTTCATTTGTGTCCAGTCAATTCTGAAAAGAGCTATATAGGTAAGGAGTCCTTACCTGGTAAAATCTAAAGTTTATTTGTATAGACTGGTAGATGTGTGACACTCGACACGCTCACGCACAAAAATGTATTGAGTATTGTATGTATTTATGACAAACAATCGCCGTTTAGACACCCAGCAGATATAATAGGCATCAGCAAATGTCAGAGATCGCCCTTTTCACTGAAAACTTAGTAATGACAAAGTTGTCCTCAAGATGGGGCCATGTAGTTGTGGTTGCAAAATCGCAGACAATTTAATGAGCAGAATGGCACGACAGAATTATACATAGGCTCACCACATTGATCCTGAATATAATAATAGTAGGTATTGGAAAAAAAATCCACTTCCCAAGAAGTTTAACAAGATGTTATCTGTTAGAATAAATTCAAAAGTGTTCTAGATATGTAAAGGTCTGATCAGAACTGACTTGCTCTTAAAAGACAAAACCATCAATGGGGATATTGATGAAGGAGCTGTGGTGGCTGGGAGAAACCATGATGACAAACACAGCGAGAAAAGTTGACTCAGAGCATGGTTCTTTCGAGGCCAATGCATAACCCAACGTAGCCTCACTGTAGTGACGACAGCGATCCAAAGTAGGTTTGAACTGATTCCTCATTAAACTTTACATTTTTACCAGATTTTGCTCAGTCAGAATTATTCCTTTTCGACAGGATGAAGGTAAGGGTTCGAGCGAAGTGATGTCATGTGTCGAGAGTTTTTGCGCATACGTGACAAACGCCTCCAATGAATAGGCATAGACAAGATGCAGCAGAGGTGGACCGAGGGCGTTGATGACAACATTAACTACTTCAAAAACACAATGACTATACTCTTTGGATATTTCGGTAAAGTGACTTAGGTAAGAAAAAAGAAAGAGTATGGATCTTGCAGTCACGAAAACTTTAAATCTAGAACAATGACTATATAAAGCCAATTATATGTTTTATTTAAGAGGCACAAAATGTTATGATCACCCATCATACAGCCCATAACACAGCTGGGAAATGAAACTCAGCTCACAGCACTCACCTTGCAAGGTGTTACGAAAAAAAGTCAACAAACACGAGCAAGTGCACTCATACAATCGACATGTACCATAGACTACAATGCAGCAAAACACATTCTCGTACAGTACAAGAATGCAGGGTTAATGCTCCCCAGATGCAACCACTCTGCCTGGATCAGCTTGCTGAAATATGGACAATTAAGGACAGTGCCAGGAGGCCCTCATCAAGCTATAGCTATAAAAAGGGCTGTGCGTGCACTTGTCACCAGAAAAGCAGATTCGGCTGGAAATAAGATCATCAGGTCTCCAATATTTTCAGTCCAGTCTCAGCTCGCAAGCACCGAGCAATGAACTAAGCACAATGTGCCATGGTCAATTGTTCGCTGGCATTTAGCGTGGTCTCTAACACGAATGGAAAAATGTGTTTTGACAGTTTTCTCTCAGACAGAAAACCAACAAGTGCGGGTTGAGAGATAGGGATTCGTTGGGAGGAGGGGATGGGGTTCGAGACAGGTAGTTGTCAGTGCAGTAAAACCTTGACAAATATGCAGTTTATAAACTTTAACGTATGCAAGGACGTTCTCTTTGATATGTAACTCGTACTTGTTAGGGAATGGAGGTGCCCACCATCTCCGAATGATAAGCGGCCACGGTTAGACGGGTTACATAGAAAGTGAATCCACGTCACACGCAACATACAACTTTATAAAAGCTGCTTCATTCAACAAATGTCAATTATTTACATGAGACATTTTTATTTGGTCTGCATGCTCATTTTCAATAGAGCATTGCTATAAAATAATGTTTAGTCAGGTCCATTTCTAATGCGAGTTGGCTTCAGGTGAGCAAAAATCTGACAATGCTCAATATAAAGGATATGTTCAAGAGGAAAACACGAAAATAATTTCGCAAACATAGTCACCAATCGCTTTATTTCGTGCATTTTCGAGGAATCTCGGAAGTGGGGATATCAATTACATCCAAGTGTAATTCAATTCACTTTGTATGATTTAGTATGTAAAACAAATCACACTAATCAGCTCAGTCTTAGTTAAGCAAATGAACAGCAAGGGATAAAAAGACAGTTCCGTAACGAGTTGTTTCATTGCCAGTCTCCATCCCTATTTCCTGCTTTCAATATTTAGTCATTTTAACGTCTGAAAGCCGCTTATAATCAGCGAAGGAATTAGCCATTAAGTGCATAATGGTAATAATTAGTTAGTATTCAGTAGATATGAAAATATAACACGAGAAAATGGTTTTCTTTGATGAAATGTGTCAGAAATATTTAATGATATTTATTTTGATAAAATAACGTCGTGATGTATTCTTTTTTATTGAAGAGTTTGTCTGTAACTCAATATGTATTAACATGTAACTATTTATATTCGAATCTAAACTGTCAATCTGGATCGAAATAATATTATAATTCCTTTAAAGCTCCTGGGAGTATAATGCAGTCTTGTAACATTTTCATTCCATCTCTACGACTTAATTTGGGCTATCATTTGTGGTCAGGTTGCTTCTGAAAAATACTTTCATAGCTCACTTGACCTTGAAGTAAAAATAGTTACTTAGTTAATGGTAGGGAGTTTGAGCCAATTCACCAATGTATTTTAGCATTTCCTTCATTTGCTTGGTGTGTTGTTAATTTTTTGAGCGATGGCCACCACCGAGTGGCTGCTACTGCCGTATTTGTACAGCGCTGTGAGATGACCGGCACTTTGTACAGATTACTATTATTATTACTCTTACTACTAGTATTACTATTACTACAATTATTACTACGACAAGCTGAGTGTGGGCAGGAGTCAGAGCTGTTTTAGGAGTTGAGTTAACGTGACACAAATGGCCGTGTTTGTTTAAAATGTCATTAATATTTTCAGTTTCCATTTTTTTACTCAAATTGCACGAATATTTTCAGTCCCTTCTACCACAGTGCGAGGAGAAGGTGGGAGAGGGTCAGCTCATCCATCATACAAGCCTATGTGGTGGAAGGGGCTCCAGTCTCCATTAAACTGAGTTCGATTCCTGCCACAGTTAAACTCATCCTAAACAAGTCATAGATGCCTCTCTCCGCCCATTCCATTCGTTAAAAAATCAACGTATGCATTAAGAAAAGCTGCGGCCTTAAAATAAAAGTCTGTGTAATATGAGACGTTTCAGACAACGGCTCTTCTGTCCTTGCTCCATTTTCCACTCTCGCGGGTTTTTTTTNACGACTTCGTTAGTGGTAGATGGCGGTGTTACAAACACTACAACATTTGACGTGAGTAAATATCTTGTTCGTTGCTATAACAACAATGTTATCAATTCCAGACTCATCTGCTATTTTCTGACATCTACATTTGATGAGGGTCACCTCAAACTTGTGGTGGTCAGTGTGAGCTGGTCAGTGCGGGTTGGTCAGTGCAGGCTTTCAGTGCGGGTTCGCCAAGGGACAAAGTTACCATGGGGGTAAGTTGCGATCGCTTTCTATGCCCTTCAAAAGCTGAGCGACGTGGCAGACCCTGAACTCTACAGAACAAGAGGCCCGACAGTGCACTGAATGAACAACTCGATTCAAACAAACATAAAACTCGAAAAGGATCCAATAGCTGCAATCAACACTTAGAGTGCAGTAGAATAAATGTAGGAAGCAGCAACGTCAGAAAATAAACTGAACCACACAGGTCATAAATTTAATCAAGCGACTGCTTGAAGTCTTGGTGTGGTCTGGGACTGTTTTTGTTGATGTTTGCTGCCTTCCCCAAGTTTGCATTTGGCGTTGACAAATCGGCAGATAACTTGAACGAATTAGATGTGTACTATATACTATATTTATATTCATTTAGTGACCTGCTTTCCTTTTCTCTATTTTGCACTCCTATCATTGTTGTATTCCTTGTTTAAACATGCTAACCCGCATCTATGGACATCTGTGAACAAGAGCTTCATATCTCATCGATTCCTCTAGTTTAAATGGAGATTCTGAATCTGAGAGAAGCACCAAACTGAACCCTTCACATAATCGCATCGCAGAGTCTCGCAACAGCCTCTGTCCATGCACAGTCATCTCTCTGGATCTCATAGTGCCTCACGCAAGCCCGCACTTTGTTAAAGGAACGGGTTCTCAGCCAGTTGGCTGCAACAATCCAACGCACCGGATTTATGGGGTTCAGGAGATACATGAGGTGCATCCGAGGTCACACCACATATTGACCGAAATAAATAAATAATATTTTCTTTGGGAGGTAGAGTGGTGCACTAGAAAGAGTCCTGAATCCATTCCAGACTCGGGTGCCATTTTGAGTGAAGTTGGCATGTTTTCACCTTGTTCTGCATGAGGGTGAGTGAGCGTGACTACGTGGAGCTTTATTCTGTTTCCCTGCTTGCCATGGGTTTTTCGCCCACAACGAAAAGCCCCAGAAATATAAATGGTGTTGGACAAAATATGCAAATGCTGAAAACGTACCTGCACATCACTCAATTCGGGTATCATAACAGCAGCAACATTGCCCCTGACTATTGTCAACATTTATCAGGACCCTCATTAAAATAATGTTTTCCTGGGTAAACGGGAATAATAACAATATATATGAGAATTTTTTCGATCACAGTAGTTACACGCTGGACATTATGATGAAGGGGTTGGAGTACAAAAACGAGCTGGATAACATATACATTGGAAAAAGGTCATCAAAACTCAAAATTCAAAGACATTAAAATGAAAACGAAAACTATATACTGACGGAACAGATTGTCCCAATGCCATATTGTTATGTTCATCAGAATGTTGGAGTTTGAGCAAAGCAGAAGAATGATAGATAGGACAGAAATGTATGGCATCAGGGAATAATTAGGAGTTTGGAGGAACCTATAATTAAACTATTTACAAATGATGATGACAATTCAAATAAAATACAATGTTTGAGAAGTTGAGGCTCAGATAATGTTGATTTGAAATTTTCCTCAGGCTAAGAGGACCACAATGCACGTATTCAGAAAATGCTGATGGGATTTTCTTTGCATATGTAGTGACTCAACTCGGAGACAGTAAGACTTGGAGGCACTTATACAGGTAGGAACAATGTTCCACACTGCCCACCAGGGATTTATTGTCTGTCTGTCTGACTGTCTGTTTGTTTGTCGTGCATAAATAAATATATAACATAAACAGCTCTTTGATTGGTGGAGACCTACTTCCGGGTACGGGAGAGGGAGGTGCCTAAGGGAGGAGGGTCAGAGGAGGGGCCTGTGGTAGGGGGGTCAGGGGAGGGCCTAAGGGGGGGGTTCAGGGAGGGGCCTAAGGATATGGGGGGGTGTTCAGGGGAGGGGCATAAGGGAAGGGGGTCAGGGGAGGGGCCTAAGGGAGGGGGGGGCGATAGTTAAGGGGGCTGTCTGCCTGGCTACCTAAAGTCAAGTTATTTTTTATACATACAGGTAGGAACAACAGGTTCCACACTGCCCACCAGGGATTATTTGTCTGTCTGTCGTGCATCTTATTCGCTGCGTTAACTCTCCCATGCCACTCGAGGCCATCTTGGTGCCAGTCCTTTCCCACCCCACCACCTCTGTGCTCTCTCCCTCCCACACCGATGGTGCTTCAAACAATGGCGAATAGGCTTCAACGTAAATATTAAGAGTTTCTATTAAGAGTCTTCATGGTGGTACGTGACTCCACAGATATTTGCTTTATCACTAAAAACACCATGAGTATATTGATAAGCTTTTTTCTCGTATCTCTTGACGCAGAATAAGCTGCCTATGCACATATAATATCGTATTGTAAGTTAGAGTACTGGCGAAGCGTACTCAGTGTTTTGTATCTCCTGCACTTTTATTATCGATTTGTACCGTTTGCTTATGGAATATTGTATTGATTCCTAAGTCATGGAATCTATAATCTACTTTTTGAGTACTTGATCAAACTGCTTGGCGCATGGCACGCATTTTTACAGACGCATGTTGCAATGTCATTGTTCTGATCATTATAGATACAATATAAACAATATAATAAACGTACACCACTTGGTCAAGCCACTGCTAGATGAAGGCCTAACCACGCCATGTTAGTCATTGAGCTTGTTTTGACCATATTTCACTCCGGTCATTGTGGGTGTGCTGAAGATTGGTAATGCTTTTTTTTAATAGGCTTTTGTGCATGCAATTATCGCAACACCCTTAAAATACAATGAACATCCCTAACTGGACATGTGTGCATGGTGGCAATGGCTGTCTGTGACCATGTTTACGATTCAACTGGAGTCCCCCCCCACTCCCAGCACACTTTCCAGTTTTTCAATTAATTGTGATAGATTTACAGTCATTATTTCATTATTTTTATTTCATTTTGACCATCTCTATTTTAATTCATACAGTTATTTTTNGGTTACTTTACTTTCTCCTCAATGCAAAATTGCAAAAATGCAAGTAGAGTTTTAATTAGGCTTGGCCAAGACACATCGTGGCTAAAATGGATAATAGCAAGTGGACAGAACTTGGGATGGAATGTCAACCGATGGAGAAAACACGTGTGAAAAAATAACCACCACAGAGATGAAGCAATGAGATCATCTCATGCGCATGAGCTGGGTGGATCACAAGATCATGAGAGATGGTGACAATATCGGGGAAAATATTGGGGAACCTTTTCTCCCAGCAGTAGATTGAGCATGGCTGATGATGATGATGAACATTAGCATGTAATGTACATGCATTGTAAATAATCTAATCTCACGTGACTTGTTTATTTGTCAGGAGCATAATCAATTTCAGTTGATGAATTTATTTTACGTGCCTACTCAACGCTTTGGGTAGTTGCTACATTTGTGGGTAAGACACGAGGTTGCCATTTCTTAATTTGAAAAACATAGGTTTGGCATTTCTTATTTATAAATTATTCTGACTTGATACATACATCGTGAGTGTGAAAAAGGATAATTGGCAGTATTTTATTTTTATACAGCTATTATTGACAGTATTTGAATCTTATACAGGGAGGAACAACAGGTTCCACACTGCCCACCAAGGATTATTTGGCTGTCTGTCGTGCATATTTGTCTGTCGTGCACTCTGCGCAGTTCAGTGACTGTGACTGTCTTGGCATATTGCAGTTTGCTTGACTGCAAAAGTTTTCTGGCGCGATCGCCGACGTTCAGTGCAACCATCGGCGGTGTGGAGAAAGTGGGGATGTTCGCAACCATCGGCGACGTCTGGCCACAGTACGGCGGCGGGCGCACAATAAAGGACGAGATGCTCGACGAGCGTGCTGCCCGACTGGAGCGCGTGTGCGTCTCGATGGCTGCCTGACGTGCCGCGCCCCAGACGCCCGAAGAGTGTGCTGCCCGACTGGAGCGCGCGCGCGTCGCGAAGGCGAGAAGCGACGCGTCAGCGTCGATACTGAGGACGCCATGCTGGCGTCTCTGGCCGAGACCGCTCTCGCTGAACAGGACCCTAGTGAGGAGACCGTCAGGTTCCTGGCGAAGTCGCAAAATTTCGCGAAGGATCCGCGTCTGGCGCTGCTGTATTTCCACCTGTGCGCAAACCATCCCGATGCCTTTGTTTTCAATGATGAGAGCCTGCATGGGCCTAACGGACCCGCGGTCTGCGAGCGGATCCTGCGAGCTATTGGCGGCGCGGTAGGCCACGACGACGCTGTGCACTGTCAGCGCAGTGCGGCTGCCCGTGACACCGGCACGGGGCACATCGCGGCGTGCGCGTCGTGCAATGATTTTATCTTTGAGGCCAATAAGACCATCGTCGATGCCGGCCCCGTCGAACAGCTTCCCATTGTGTTCCGCCTCACCAATGAGCAAGTCGCCGAGCAGTGCACACTGCTAGAGCATCTCGTTGAACGGCACGTCTCCGTGCTGCGCGTGAATGACGTCCGGTACCATCTCAATCCGGATCTCGTGCCCGACATCAACAACGTCGTCCTGTGCTCGACCTGTGCGATGACCCCCACCGACTGTGGTCGGCGGGGTCATTGCCCAAAGTGAACAGCACGACGCTCAACGCGATTTTACCCGCCCGAGCCTTCAATATTGACATCTTAAAAAAGGGCCAGCCACTCAACGGGGAACGCCATTTGTTTCATGCAAGACGGTCCTGTCGAGGTGGCCAACGTGCTGCCCCGGGTTTCCCCGGTGCAACGCCCGCAGGTGACCTTTCTCGGGCCGCGCGACGCCTGGCGGAAGGCGCAGGTTCGTTTCCGTGGCATGTACAACATCGACGTCACCGGAGCGTACCAGTGGCTCGAGTTCTGGACCGGGGTCAAACATCCGCGATTCGACGGCATTACCATCGACAATTCCTCCGAAATGCGCCGACGCCTGGACAAGGAGGGTGCCGCCATCGAGAATGACGCCATCTGCAATGACGGTGTTGACGTCGCTGCAATGAATGTGCACGTGGACGATGACGACGTCAACAACGACGTGCCAGAGTCGCCGGCCAGCAAAACGGGCTGTGACCTTGTTCACGCGGCGGTCTTGCCCAAACAATCTCTCCTCAGTGGCGGCGTCAACCTGGCGCTGCAGGCGCTGAACTACATCATTCACCCCGACGACAAGAATGCCGGAGATCGTGTTCCCCCTCCTATCGCGGTGGTTTCACGCGGTGAAGATCAATCGTCGAGTGGGACGAGAACGACGTCCTCATGTCGGCGGTTTTTGCATCTTTGTTCCTTCTGGGCAAGGGATTGTCCAAGGGCACGTTGCGGCCAAATATACATTCGACGAAATGGCGAATGGACATTGGCAAAAACGGCATGTGGCAACCACGCGCGGGACCACAGGCTCGCAAGCCACTCGTCCCGCGCGGGAAACGGTCGCGGCCAGAGGAGCCAGCTCCGACACCGCAAGAGTCTGCTGTGGCGGTGAAGCGGAGACCAAGCCCACCTCCACCCGGCGTCACTGCACGTTGTCCGCCCCCTGTCTCGGTCGAACACGTTGTCTTCATTCCGGGGTACGGAAGGCTGTTCCCGAACGATTTCCGCTGCTTACAACCTGGCCAGTGGTTGAACGACACCATCATCAACCTGTTCGGGCAGTTCTACCGCCTGCGCGAGCGGCATACGTCCACCTGTTTAACGCTAAGTACATATGACAGCTCAGGTACGACGAGCACAGGTCCCGAAACGCACGTAAAACGACGCTTAAAACAGCACACACATGCCACTTACAATGCAGTGGGACTTATTTAGGCTATACTGCAGTGACGGTATCAGTCTTTGTGTCAGTGATTAATAAAGTGGCATCTTGAGCAAAGGCGACTTCTGTGTCCAGCGGAGAAAACGAACGGAACACACACACACAATTTGTTAAATTGAAGGCAAATTCAAGGGACACCACGGCTCCTTTACACACACGCTGCGTTGTGAGGTGTTGGGAGCTTCTTTACGCAGACGGATTATTCTAAACCGCAGCAGTTTATAACACGTCATTGAGCTAATATCTACATTGTACAGTCTGGGCTGTTTTACATTATTATTTACACCTGATATGTGTGGATGAATTTTAATGATTTAAATTCCCTCATCCTCTGGTGGTGACATTTACGCACCGAGCCACAGACTGTACATGACGATGTGCATAATTATTTTGGTTCATCTTAGAAGTCTGCATTTGTTATTATTTCATGAAATTGTGATGCTGTTGTTAAGAAAGCTTTATATATAACTTTTTAGATTATCTTGTTATTGCGTGGCCACAAATTAGTAATTCATCCACCGATGTCAACAGGGGCTCCGTAATTTTCTAGTGATTACATTATATTGTTATATTTTATTTTAATAATTTCTTTAAAAACTTGTTTTAATATTCATATTTTTTTCGATACAAGAGGTACCGGATCTGCTCAAATAAGTCCCGGAACGCATGCAAGCCAACACGCCGGCACAAAGTAAGCACAAAATGTATAGAAAAATGTGATGATGTGACTGAAGGCAGCGAAAGCCCCGACAGTGGCCAGCAACATTTGAACCTCGTGGTCACACAATGACGCTGCCTCATATAGTCCTCTCCTCTCCCTCTTTCGGCTCTCCACTGTGGAGCGCGTCAAAGCGCAGATCCACAGCTCATCCCGGCTCAGATCCCCGTGCTTTGAACAGAGAAGCGTGTATAGTAGCAGCCGCTACAGCTGTGTCTGCCTGTGACTGGGGTGTGGGGACGAAATCTGATGGGAACGCATTACCCCCCCCCCCCATAATCTACGCACCTGTTGTTACGGGAAAANGCGGAAATGACGTGCATTTGCGGAAATTACGTCTCCGTGCGTCGCTGGTTGGCTAAACACGTGACTGAAACTTTATTGCGTGAGCGACAGCAAGTAGAATGAATATATATCTTGTCACACAGCCCCAATCATGTCTTTTTCAAAGCCTGCAGTGAAGAGAAAGGTTGGTGACGAGCACAGACAATTTCAGGAAAAGTGGGAGATGCAATATTTCTTTGTTGAGCACATGAGCACCCCGACGTGTCTTATTTGTACAGAAAAAGTTGCGGTGCACAAGGAATACAACCTCAAACGTCATTACTCAACTAGACATGCTGAGGAGTATGCAAAATACCAGGGAGATGAGAGAGCCAACCGGTTGCCAATCTTAAAATGTCTACTGAGGCAACAAAATGTCTTCAAGAAAGCAACCAAAGAGAATAATGCAGCAGTCGAAGTAAGCTACGTGGTTAGTGAGATGATTGCTAAGGCAGGAAAGCCATTCACAGAAGGCGAGTTTATCAAAAAGTGCATCTTACAGGCTGCAAGTATAGTCTGTCCGGAAAAGAAAGGTCAGTTTAGCAACATCAGCCTTTCTGCTAACACCGTGGCAGAGCGCATTTCTGACCTGTCAAGTGACATTTATGATCAACCGCGTGAGAAAGCCAAATTTTTCAATGCATACTCAGTCGCTC
Organism: Lethenteron camtschaticum; assembly: GCA_018977245.1. NCBI lineage: Eukaryota > Metazoa > Chordata > Hyperoartia > Petromyzontiformes > Petromyzontidae > Lethenteron > Lethenteron camtschaticum. Next base: position 42,531 of record WFAB01001417.1, on the reverse strand, counting down.
TTGACGAGAGTTCAGACATCACTGACACTGCCCAGCTCACAATATATGTCCGTGGTGTTGATGACAATTTTGAAGTGATGGAGGAGTTGCTCACAGTAATTCCAATGCATGGCCACACCACCGCTCAGGAGATATTTTGCCAGCTGTGTGATGCCATTGTGAATGCCGGTTTGCCATGGAAGAAGTTTGTTGGAATAACAACCGACGGAGCGCCATCAATGACAGGGAGGAGAAATGGACTGGTGGCACTTGTTCAAAGAAAACTAGAAGAGGAGGGTGTGGAGGAGGCCATTGCTCTGCACTGCATCATCCATCAGCAGGCCCTTTGCAGCAAATGCCTGAATTTGACAATGTGATGTCTGTTTTTGTGAAATGCATCAACCAAATCAGATCCAGGGCTTAAAGCACCGGATGTTCCGTACTTTTTTAGAGGAAATGGAGTCAGAATATGAGGATGTGCTCTACTTCACCGAGGTACATTGGCTCAGCAGGGGAAACGTCTTGAAGAGATTTTTTGAGTTGAGAGCAGAAGTGAAAACCTTCATGGAGAAGGATGGGGTGGCTGTTCCTGTGCTAAGTGATCCCAAATGGCTCATGGACTTCGCTTTTTTTGTTGACATCACGCATGAGCTGAATGTACTGAACAAGAAGTTACAAGGCCAGGGGCAGCTCGTCAGTGCTGCCTATGACAACGTGAGAGCATTCTCCACAAAACTTGTGTTATGGAAAGCCCAGCTCTCTCAGACAAACCTTTGCCATTTCCCAGCATGCAAGGCACTCCTGAATGCAGGCACACCATTCAGTGGTGAGAAGTATGTTGATGCCATTTTGAGGCTACAGGAGGAATTTTATCACAGATATGCAGACTTCAAGACGCACAGAGCCACTTTTCAAATTTTTGCGGATCCCTTCTCCGTTGATGTGCAAGATGCCCCTCCTGTGCTTCAAATGGAGCTCATTGACCTGCAGTGCAACTCTGACCTCAAAGCCAAGTTCAGGGAGGTGAGTGGAAAAGAAGACAAGCTTGGGCAATTTTTGCGAGAATTGAACCCCAGCTTCCCTGAGCTTTCCCGAATGTTCAAGCGGACCATGTGCCTTTTTGGGAGCACATATTTGTGTGAAAAGCTCTTCTCCACCTTGAACTTCAATAAGTCCAAGTACAGGTCCAGACTTACTGATGATCATCTTCAAGCCATACTGAGGGTCTCAACTGCTTCCTCCCTCAAGCCAAATGTGGCTCAGTTATGTGAGAGGAAGCGCTGCCAGGTCTCCGGCAGCAAGAAGTAGGCAAGAGAAGCCATGTTCATAAGAACCGTTCATGTTCTTCAATATTCTATTCATGTTCAGAAGAACCCATTGAAGTTAAATAACTGTTAGTAATGACATTTGAGAAGTTTGATTTTTTTAGCAAAGTTTTTTTTTTGTGGAATACCTGATGCGGCCCAGCCTCACCCAGATACTGCCTCCAGCGGCCCCCAGGTAATTTGAGTTTGAGACCCCTGCTATATAGACTTTCGCAGGCTCTTAGGGCAGGACCGGTTCAAATAATGGTCACTAGTGATGGCCATGAGCGAGAATCGAACTCCGATCGCCAGAGCGTGCACCCCCCCCTCCATGCTTCAACGTCACGGTGGTCAACGTAAGTCGTTTGTGGCGGAGAGCAATTTGGTGGTCTATTTGTAATTGAGGGTGTAGTCTCAAATGAGAGACAGAGAGAAAGAAAGATACAGAGAGAGAAAAAGAGACTAAGAGACAGAGACATAGACATACTCCCATGACCCCCGGAACACATATAAACACCCTCACATGCACACAGTGACACGAGTTATGATAATAATTTCAGGCACGTCACGTAGTGTTCAGCCCCTGGCTAAAATGTCAAGATTTTAAGTTCCAAACATGAAATCAGTGAATGAGGGAAAAAAACTATCACAACAAAAGAATAGTGCAGTCTAAAAAACCGTACCTTCTAAACAAGACGCACACATCTGCTGCTGTCACTTCTCAAATTTCCGGGCCCTAGCCGAGCTGAGCCCTCGCCGAGCTTACATTTACATTTACAAGCAAATTTCTCTCTCCTACTCGCTCTCTCCGACTCGCTAACATTAGCTGCCCAGCCCATCTCGAAACATTTATAAACAGTCGGCCTCAGCAGATTTCCCTCTTTTTCACCTGAAGACGATTGCTTGTGTTTGCGATCGAGACAGCGTGATATTGTTATTATTTTTATTATTTTTTCTATCTACATGGCTTTTCCGAAAGACACAAAGAATATGAATTCCTGCAGTCACAAAAGATGTAAGTCAAGACACACATGTTATTTTAATTAAAAGCAGACGGCCATTTATGGAAATACAAAAAATCCCATCAGCATTTCCTTAAAACATGTGTAGTGGTTTAACGCGCGCCAAGGGGGTAATTGTAAACACGTGCGGGTTGGGAACAGTGGGGTCGTATCGGGACATGCTGGTGTTGCTGGGGGACAACGGATGAGACTGAGACGGCCCGTTAGACAATTATGGATGCAGGGCAGTGATTGGCCGGTTGTTGTTGTCAGGGACAGGGTGGCGCCTTTAAGTCTGGGAATGAGGACAGGTGGCGGCAGGGGCCGGGGGCGCAGGGCGTTGGGGGATGCCAGTTAATTAATTGGAAATTAATAGGGACGGGGATAAATATGGGAGCATGAGAGTAAGACGGGATTCATCTTCTTGGTTCTTTTGGTAAAGTTACGTAGAAGGGAAGTAATAAAATAATAAAAATAAACATAATAAGACAATTCTCACGACGTTTCGGCCACAACGCAAGCAGCCGTCCTCAGGTGAAAACCAGGTCTGTCGACTTTACCGAAAGAACCAAGAAGATGAATCCCTGCAGTCACGAAAGCTTTAAATCGAAAGTAAGACGGGGAGTTGTGCTGGGAGCTGGACGGAGATGGTCGGAGCAGAAGAAGAAGATACGAGAAGAAGTATAGAGTAGCAGTGGAGTAGAAGAAGTATAGAGTAGCAGTGGAGTAGAAGAAGAAATATAGGGTAGCAGTAGAGATGGTGACGAGGAAGTTATGAGAGGTAGAATAGGGTAGCGGTGGAGCAAGGAAAGAGGTGACGGGAGGACGGCTAGGCTAGCAGTGGAACAGGAACGAGAGAGACAGTCGGAGTGAGGCGGAGAAGCCGAGAGAGAGCGACGGTAGGAGTGAGACAGAGAAGCTGAGAGAGAGCGATGGCTGGAGTGGGACAGAGAAGCAGAGAGGGGAGTCGGGAGAGACGGAGAGAGAGAGGAGAGGAACGGAGCGAGCGAGGCCGGCGGAGCGTGGCGAGCGAGCGGTGAATGCCTTGGAGAATGCTGGAGAAATGTGCTGAGTTGGAAAAATTTAAGTGACGACGGAAAAGGAAGAAGTTGTCTGCGAAAAGTTCAGCACTACACATGCATTGTGGTCATCTTGCCTGAGGTAATTTCCAAACAATCTTCTTGTAAATGTGACTGACAGCAGCAGCTCCACACAGTCACCTCATTCACGCCCATGCAGAACAGGGAGAACATTCCAACTCTACCCCAAAATGCAGCGTTGTCTTGAATTAATAAAAGAAGCTTTCTGCTTCGCCAACCGACTCCCAAATATCGCATTCTTAAATTATTCGTGCTAATGTGGTGTTGACCTCGAATGCACCTCATGTATCTCCTGAACCCATCAATCCGGTGCGTTGGATTGTTGCAGCCAACTGGCTGGGAACCAGTTCCGTCAACAAAGTGCGGGCTTGCGTGCTGCATTCTTAGTGTCCGGAGAGACGACTGGGCATGTACAGAGGCTGTCGCGAGACTCTGCGATGCGATGATGTGAAAGGTTCAGTTTAGGGATTTTCTCAAAATGAGATTCTTTTTTTCGACTGGAAGAGGAATCCAATGAGCTATAAAGCTCTTTTTCACAGATGTCCCATAGAGGCGGGTCAGCAAGATAAAACAAGCAATACAACAATGATAGGAGTCAAAATATAGAAAAGTTATGCAAGTCACTAAAAATAAATTACTATAAATGTAGTTTAAAAGTACAGATTGCATAAGTACATACATGTCTGCCGATTTGTCAACACCAAATGCAAGCTTGGGCAGGGTAGCAAATCATCAACAAAATTAGTCCCATCCACACCAAGAAAACACAGTCCCTTAATTGAACAGATATTTACTTAAACTATTTCATTTTACCTGGGAAGGCCCGCTGAGCTTTAGAGCACTTTTTCACAAGCGACCTGGCCACAACGAAGTGGCTTTTCGAGTGTAAATTTATATCAGAAAAGTTACCTAAACGCATGTTGATTCTAATTGTGGAAAGAAAACCGGAGGACAGAGAGAACAGTCCACGTGACCACGGGAGAACATGGAACTCCAAATATTCTGGTGTCAGGGTCAGGGTCGAATCACCGACCTCCTGTATACAGACCTGGTAGTTAACATCTCACTAACATGGCGCCCTGTGTAGTACAGTTGATTTTCTGCCTTTATTGCTCCTTAACTTTATAATCCTGCACTCCTAAGTGTTACTTGCAGCTGTTTGATCCGTTGTAGGGGTTTGTGTTTGTTTTGTGTCGAGTTGTTCATTAAATCCCCTGAGCCCTTTACTTGCCTTCCAGTGCCCGCATTAAATTATTCCTCTGCGTGTTGTTCCTTGACTTTTGCGTGGCGCCTATGTAGATCCAACCATGGCCATGCGCCACACAACCTCTAAGGCAGCATTATTGACCACAGAGTTATCAGGATCTCTGAGTCTTCGGACCCTTTATAAAATTTGTCTTACAACGTATCTGTCCTTCAATTCATTAAACTTTGGGCATTGTGGTAGTGAGATGTTAACTTCCTCGCTTGGTATACAGGAGGGCGTGGGTTTGATTCCGAATCTGACGCCCATATATTTGGAGTTTGCATGTTCTCCCCATGGTCGCGTGGATTTTGCTCTGGGTCCTCCGGTGTTTCCCTCCACATTTAGAATAAAAATCATGCGTTAAGAGTATTTGGCTGCTATATATTTCCACATGATAATCCACTTCATTTGGGCTATCATTGTGATCAGGTCGCTTCTGAAAAATAGTTTTATAGCTCACTTGACCTTGAAGTAAAAATAGTTACTTAGTTAATGGTAGTTAGTTTGAACCAATTCGGCAAATGTCTTTTAGCATTTCCTTCATTGGTGTTGTTCTTATTTTCGTGAGCGATGGCCACCACTGAGTGGCTGCTACTGCTGTATTTGTACAGCTTTGTGAGATGTACAGATTACTATTATTATTACTCTTACTTCTAGTATTACTATACTACAACTATTACTACGACAAGCTGTGTATGGGCAGGAGTCAGAGCTGTTTTAGGAGTTGAGTTAACGTGACAAATGGCCATGATTGTTTAAAATGTCACTAATATTTCAGTTTACATATTTTTTACTCAAATAGCACGAATATTTTCAGTCCTTTCTACCACAGTGCGAGGGAGAAGGTGGGGAGAGGGTCAGCTCATCCATCATGCAAGCCTATGGGGTGTAGGGTGCTCCAGTCTCCATTAAACTGAGTTCGATTCCTAGCCACAGTTAAACTCATCCTAAATCAGTCATAGATGTCACCCTCCGCCCACTCCAATCATTTTAAAAAAATCAACGTATGCATCAAGAAAAGCTGCGGTCTTAAAATAAAAAGTATGTGTAATATGAGACGTTTCGGACAACGGCCCTTCTGTCCTTGCGCCATTTTCCACTCTTACGGGTTTTTTTCCACGACGTCATTAGTGGTAGAAGGCGGTGTTACAAACAACGACAACATTTGACAGTGAGTAAATATCTTGTTGTTGCTATAGCAAACAATGTTATAAATTCCAGACTCATCTGCTATTTTCTGACATCTACATTTGATGAGTGTCACCTCAAACTATGTGGGCTGGTCAGTGCGGGCTGGTCAGTGCGGGTTGGTCAGTACAGGTTGGTCATAGCGGGCTGGTCAGTGCGGATTGGTAAGTGCGGGTTGGTCAGTACAAGTTGGTCAGAGCGGGCTGGTCAGTGCGGATTGATAAGTGCGGGTTCGCCATGGGACAAATTTACCATGGGGGTAAGTTGACGATCGCTTTCTATGCCCTTCAAAAGCTGAGCGACGTGGCAAACCCTGAACTCTACAGGAACAAGAGCCCCGACAGTGCATTGAATGAACAACTCGATAAAAACAAACGTAAATCCCCGACAAAGGACCCAATAGCTGCAATCAACACTTAGACTGCAGTAGAATACAATATAGGAAGCAGCAACGTCAGAAAATCAACTGACCAACACAGGTCAGAAAATTTTATTAAGCGACTGCTTGAAGTCTTGGTGTGGTCTGGGACTGTTTTTGTTGATGTTATGCTGCCTTCCCAAGTTTGCATTTGGCGTTGACAAATCGGCAGATAACTTTGAACAAATTAGATGTGTACCTATATACTATATTTATATTCATTTTTAGTGACCTGCTTTCCTTTTCTCTATTTTGCACTCCTATCATTGTTGTATTCCTTGTTTAAACATGCTAACCCGCATCTATGGGACATCTGTGAACAAGAGCTTCATATCTCATTGATTCCTCTAGTTTAAATGGAGATTCTGAATCTGAGAGACGCACCAAACTGAACCCTTCACATAATCGCATCGCAGAGTCTCGCGACAGCCTCTGTCCATGCCCAGTCATCTCTCTGGAATCTCATAGTGCCTCACGCAAGCCCGCACTTTGTTGAAGGAACGGGTTCTCAGCCAGTTGGCTGCAACAATCCAACGCACCGGATTTATGGGGTTCAGGAGATACATGAGGTGCATCCGAGGTCAACACCACATATTGACCGAAATAAATAAATAATATTTTCTTTGGGAGGTAGAGTGGTGCACTAGAAAGAGTCCTGAATCCATTCCAGACTCGGGTGCCATTTTAGGTGAAGTTGGCATGTTTTCACCTTGTTCTGCATGAGGGTGAGTGAGCGTGACTACGTGGAGCTTTATTCTGTTTCCCTGCTCGCCATGGGTTTTTCGACCACAGCGAAAAGCCCCAGAAAATATAAATGTTGTTGGACAAAATATGGAAATGCTGAAAACGTACCTGCACATCACTCAATTCGGGTTACATAACAGCAGCAACATTGCCCCTGACTATTGTCAATACTTATCAGGACCCTCATTAAAATAATATTTAGACCTAATTATGTTTTCCTGGGTAAACGGGAATAATAACAATATATATGAGAAAAAAAGGTTTTCGATCACAGTAGTTACACGCTGGACATTATGATGAAGGGGTTGGAGTACAAAAAAGAGCTGGATAACATATACATTGGAAAAAGTCGTCAAAACTAAAAATTCAAAGACATTCAAATGAAAACGAAAACTATATACTGACGGAACAGATTGTCCCAATGCCATATTGTTATGTTCATCAGAATGTTGGAGTTTGAGCAAAGCAGAAGAATGATAGATAGGACAGAAATGTATGGCATCAGGGAATAATTAGGAGTTTGGAGGAACCAATAATTAAAATATTTGCAAATGATGATGACAATTCAAATAAAATAAATGTTTGAAAGTAGAGGCACAGATAATGTTGATTTGAAAATTTCCTCAGGCGAAGAGGACCACAATGCACGTATTCAGAAAATGCTGATGAGATTTTCTTTGCATATGTCGTGACTCAACTCGGAGACAGTAAGACTTGGAGGCACTTATTTTATTTAACGAGCACCATCGGGATAATACACACCCTAAGTGGGTACACACTACTACTGTTGCTAGACTATACACAACACGAACCGTCTAACACTGACGGCGCGAGGTCCCTCACAGGGGCCCCTCTTATACTCTCAGCGTCTCCTCGCCCGGCCACGCCTCCTTTCTGGCACCTACTCGCAGGTTGCCGAGGCTTGCCGATGGGCCCTCCTCTGTGAACTTTCCTCGAGATGTTCCCCTCTCGTGTCTATCGTAGCCTGCTGACGTTGGTACTGCCATACACCACAGTTACCCCTTTGCACCAGCAGCCAGCGCCATGCCACTACACATATCCACAAATGGCCGTGTGCTTTTAAAGAAAATAATCAGTGTTTCTTGTTTGGAATGTGTGTTTTTTTCAGCCTGCACCTTCTTTAGCTGTGATTTTTTCCCATTATTTACTGATTTCATGTTTGGACCTGAAAATTTTCATTTTAGACAGGGGCTGTACCCTACATGATGTGCCTGAGATTGCTATCATAACATGTGTGTCACTGTGCATTTGAGGGTGTTTATATGTGTTCCGGGGCCATGGGAGTGTGTCTCTCTCTGTCTGTCTATCTTTTGAGATTACACCCTCAATTACAACGACACCACCAGACTGCGCCCCGCCACACACCACTGCACTTCACCACAAACACACTACAACACAATACCACACCACTACAGGAATACTTGACCACTACATCACCACTACCCCGTGTAACTACAGCTCCCCACTCACCACACCACTAAATCACACCATTAACAATGGTACCGTTAGCCAACAGCATTTGCCACAACAGTCTGTTAAAGCTATTGCCTACTATAATCACCCAGAAATGTCTGTCCGTCCCGCGCGTGACGTCACTCCACATGAGGCCCACCCCCTCATTAATATTCATGAGTGGGTGGATTTTTACACACGCAGAGGAAGGTAGAGCTGCATTAAATATGTATTACATAAAGTCGCTTCAAATACGACGTTACTTTACAGAAAGTGATGATAAAAATAAATCTACGCAGCAGTGCTCCATCCGTGCGTGACGTCACTGCAAATGAGCCCCCCCCTTCCCTGCATTAATATTCATGCCCGCATAGAAATTTACACTAACGCACATGAAGGTCGCGCACTTCACATGCCGCACCCTTCCCCCTCATTAATAATCATGAGCGGGTGACATTACCCCTAATGCCACACCCTCCACAATAACATGAGGAGGTGACGTCACTCCACATGCTGCACCCCTCCCAAATAACCATTAGCGGGTGACGTCACTCCACATGGGGCAACCCCCCCCTCATTAATAATCATGAGCTGAACAATTTTTATATTGAATATTTCAGACTTACTGCAATGTACACCCGGACAAAAAGCTAGTACGAAGGATATTTGTCTTTGTCTTGTGTGTGTACGTGTGTGTGGAGCGGTAGTGTAGTGGTGATGCAATTTTCTACCAACCAGCAACCGTTGTTGGAGTCTCGCTCACGGTACCTGGTATGGTGTGTAGTAAACATCGCCAATGGGGGACAAAGCTGACCAGGCGTGGTGCTGGCCACCCATCCCCTCGTGTGCCAAAGCAGCCTTCATAGGTGCTCGCTAACATCACTTACCCTAACAGTCTACTAAAGGCTATATGGGGAATCGTTGTCGTTGTGATTGTATTTGTGTATATATGTGTATGTGTGTTCCTGCTTTTTAGGAGAAATAGTGTAGTGGTTTGCAACACTCTGCTACAAACTCAGACACCTGAGTTAGAGTCCCAGTTCCAGTTCAGAATCAGAATCTTTATTTCGACTGAAGAATCTGATGATGGCAGGTCAGCAAGTTACAACAACAAACAATACAAACACACGATAGGAGTGGCGGTGATGCCACAAGGCGCACATTGAGGCCACATGAGGTGTCGAAGCTTGCTGGCAGGAGGTCGTGGGGACACACTCGGGTGCCATGGTTGACTGCTGTGCCAGGCTAGGTTCAGGAGGAATTCAAGGACAGAACCAGGTACCTTGGGTTGACTGAGACGACTCAGTCTGAGATGGGGCGCCACAATTGCGAGATGTTAACTACCTCGCCTGGTATATAGGAGGACGTGGGTTCGATTCTGACCCTGACAGCGTCGTATATTTGGCGTTCGCATGTTCTCCTTATGGTGGTTTGGATTTTTGTCCGGGTCCTCCAATTTTTGCCTCACATTTAGAAACATGCATTTAAAGTATTTGGCTGCTATACATGGATACATGATCAGCCACTTCATTGGGCTTTCATTTGTGTCCAGTCAATTCTGAAAAGAGCTATATAGGTAAGGAGTCCTTACCTGGTAAAATCTAAAGTTTATTTGTATAGACTGGTAGATGTGTGACACTCGACACGCTCACGCACAAAAATGTATTGAGTATTGTATGTATTTATGACAAACAATCGCCGTTTAGACACCCAGCAGATATAATAGGCATCAGCAAATGTCAGAGATCGCCCTTTTCACTGAAAACTTAGTAATGACAAAGTTGTCCGCAAGATGGGGCCATGTAGTTGTGGTTGCAAAATGCGCAGACAATTTAATGAGCAGAATGGCACGACAGAATTATACATGGCTCACCACATTGATCCTGAATATAATATAGTAGGTATTGGAAAAAAAATCCACTTCCCAAGAAGTTTAACAAGATGTTATCTGTTAGAATAAATTCAAAAGTGTTCTAGATATGTAAAGGTCTGATCAGAACTGACTTCCTCTTAAAAGACAAAACCATCAATGGGGATATTGATGAAGGAGCTGTGGTGGCTGGGAGAAACCATGATGACAAACACAGCGAGAAAAGTTGACTCAGAGCATGGTTCTTTCGAGGCCAATGCATAACCCAACGTAGCCTCACTGTAGTGACGACAGCGATCCAAAGTAGGTTTGAACTGATTCCTCATTAAACTTTACATTTTTACCAGATTTTGCTCAGTCAGAATTATTCCTTTTCGACAGGATGAAGGTAAGGGTTCGAGCGAAGTGATGTCATGTGTCGATGAGTTTTTGCGCATACGTGACAAACGCCTCCAATGAATAGGCATAGACAAGATGCAGCAGAGGTGGACCGAGGGCGTTGATGACAACATTAACTACTTCGAAAAACACAATGACTATACTCTTTGGATATTTCGGTAAAGTGACGTAGGTAACGAAAAAAGAAAGAGTATGGATCTTGCAGTCACGAAAACTTTAAATCTAGAACAATGACTATATAAAGCCAATTATATGTTTTATTTAAGAGGCACAAAATGTTATGATCACCCATCATACAGCCCATCAACACAGCTGGGAAATGAAACTCAGCTCACAGCACTCACCTTGCAAGGTGTTACGAAAAAAAGTCAACAAACACGAGCAAGTGCACTCATACAATCGACATGTACCATAGACTACAATGCAGCAAAACACATTCTCGTACAGTACGAGAATGCAGGGTTAATGCTCCCCAGATGCAACCACTCTGCCTGGATCAGCTTGCTGAAATATGGACAATTAAGGACAGTGCCAGGAGGCCCTCATCAAGCTATAGCTATCAAAAGGGCTGTGCGTGCACTTGTCACCAGAAAAGCAGATTCGGCTGGAAATAAGATCATCAGGTCTCCAATATTTTCAGTCCAGTCTCAGCTCGCAAGCACCGAGCAATGAACTAAGCACAATGTGCCATGGTCAATTGTTCGCTGGCATTTAGCGTGGTCTCTAACAAGAATGGAAAAATGTGTTTTGACAGTTTTCTCTCAGACAGAAAACCAACAAGTGCGGGGTTGAGAGATAGGGATTCGTTGGGAGGAGGGGATGGGGTTCGAGACAGGTAGTTGTCAGTGCAGTAAAACCTTAACAAATATGCAGTTTATAAACTTTAACGTATGCAAGGACGTTCTCTTTGATATGTAACTCGTACTTGTTAGGGAATGGAGGTGCCCACCATCTCCGAATGATAAGCGGCCACGGTTAGACGGGTTACATAGAAAGTGAAATCCACGTCACACGCAACATACAACTTTATAAAAGCTGCTTCATTCAACAAATGTCAATTATTTACATGAGACATTTTTATTTGGTCTGCATGTTCATTTTCAATAGAGCATTGCTATAAAATAATGTTTAGTCAGGTCCATTTCTAATGCGAGTGTGGCTTCAGGTGAGCAAAAATCTGACAATGCTCAATATAAAGGATATGTTCAAGAGGAAAACACGAAAATAATTCTCGCAAACATAGTCACCAATCGCTTTATTTCGTGCATTTCTCAGAGGAATCTCGGAAGTGGGGATATCAATTACATCCAAGTGTAATTCAATTCACTTTGTATGATTTAAGTATGTAAAACAAATCACACTGATCAGCTCAGTCTTAGTTAAGCAAATGAACAGCAAGGGATAAAAAGACAGTTCCGTAACGAGTTGTTTCATTGTCAGGTCTCCATCCCTATTTCCTGCTTTCAATATTTAGTAATTTTTAACGTCTGAAGCCGCTTATAATCAGCGAAGGAATTAGCCATTAAGTGCATAATGGTAATAATTAGTTAGTATTCAGTAGATATGAAAATATAACACGAGAAAATGGTTTTCTTTGATGAAATGTGTCAGCAATATTTAATGATATTTATTTTGATAAAATAACGTCGTGATGTATTCTTTTTTATTAAAGAGTTTGTCTGTAACTCAATATGTATTAACATGTAACTATTTATATTCCAATCTAAACTGTCAATCTGGATCGAATTAAGATTATAATTCCTTTAAAGCTCCTGGGAGTATAATGCAGTCTTGTAACATTTTCACTCCATCTCGACGTCTTCTCTATTCATATGCTGATAAGATGAGCCATTCCCCAAAACGTCACAAGTTACATTTCTTTTTAATGCAGTTGTATTGATTAACGTCTTGAGAAATTCTGGTCTGATCATTATATGACCTAAGTCGTACATCAATTACGAATCGTAACATTAGCTTTAAAAACCCAGTTGTTTACGTAAACTTTTAAGAAACACGACCAAGTGCACATAAACACACATCCAAAGTATAAGTACAACGACGGATAGTGCATCATACCCCAATTGTCTATTACGTTATGTTCCAGCTTTTAAACGTTCAACATTAACCAACCCACTTTGATCAGCTTGTAGAAGTGTAGTCAAATGACCCACACAGCACGAGGAGGCCCACATCAAGCTATGGCTAAACAAAAGGGCTTAGCGTGCACATGTCACCAGAAAAGCTGATTTGGCTGGAAAAGAAAAAAATCTAGATATGATCTCTAGACATTTATTTTGCAGTTATCTAACATTGTTCGTTATGAACCGAGTACTGTGGGTGTCACACAGAAAATACATCAGGGTTGTGATGGGGATGTATATAATGGGAGGAGTGGGATAGAAAGGAAGTGAGGGATACAGGTAATATCAGTCAGTTGAGCAGTGAATAACTGCCACACCTTCACTTGTTTTCAAGTGCTTGACAAACCTCATCATTTGTTTAGCTTAAGTCATGGTGTAGCTCACATTGGAATACAAATGTTTACGTGAAACGTCTGTTTTCTTAGTATAAGTGAACGAGTGCGAAAAGACACAAACACAACTAATGTTTACTTTTTCCTTGCCATGTTTGCAATGTTGTGCACGTAAAAAAATCCGTATGTAACAATACTTTAAAAATCATTTTTATCATGTGAAATTATGTTTGAAGCCAGGAATGAGTCACTCAGTGCATAATGTTTTTGTTCGTGCTAAGTAGATAATAAAGCTCACCTCTACTCGTGGGGGGGGGGGGGCACGCTTCAATGTCTTTTACACCCCAAACAGTCATTCCAAGAAAATATTTCTATTCGAGTAGTGGAGAAGATAACAGCGGCTGAGTAAGTGAGTGTGAGATTTAGGTCACATTTAGACGACACCCTTAATGACAACTACACCACCAAAATGTGCTCCGCCACACACCACTGCACTACACCACACACTAAACCACAATACTACCCCACTGCGCCACACCACTGCACCACCAACCTGCACCACACCACTGCACCACTGCACTACACCACTGCACTACACAACACCTCTAGATCATTACAGAAATACGTTGTACCACTACACCACGACGACACCACGCCTCTACATCTCCCCACTCACCACACGACTAAACCGCACCATTAGCAAAGGGGCGGTTCAGCGATGGCTTTTCTAGCGACGGCGTCCCGAGCAATGGTGCCGTTAAAACAAACGGTCAGCTGTTACCGAAGGCATCTTTAGAGACGGCGTTCCTAGCTACGGCTGGACCTGCAATCATCTTAGGAGAGCATTAGGAGGCTGGTAGGAGGTGCTGGAAGGAATTATTGATTTACGTAAGGAATCAGTGAATGAGTTAAGTTTGTGTACGAATGTTTGTGTTTGTAAGTGTATGTATGTGTGTACGTGTGGGGGCCGCTGGTCCCCGAGGTCCCTCCCTGCTGCGTGCTGATGGCAGGGGCTCCGCCGTTTGCCGACCCCTCGCTGGTCTGCGACCACCTGCTGCCGTCGCTGGGTTCATCGCCCAACGGCTCCCCTCCCTGGTCCGCCCCTCCGCGAGCTCGTGTGAGAGGCATAGCTCGCCGTCCGCTCTCGTTCACCTGTAAACGCTCGTTGTCTTTCCACCAATCCCACGCTCTGAACGGGGGTCAGGGGTCAGAGGGCGAATGATGCTGCCCTCACACCGCGCGAGTCCCTGCGGCGATAAACGGAGCGGGTACCTGTGGACGCACCGACCACCCCCCCCCNACGCTACGAGCGCACACACTTGCACACAGCACCACGCGCTTCACTCACTCGTAAGACCACTCGAGGCTGCGCTGGGTTATTAATGGTTTATTCTCCGCGACTACGCTTTACTGTTGGGTCGGTATCGATCGGCGTGGCAGGCCTACGTTATCGTCCCTGGGTCTGTACCTGATCTATCGGAGAGATATGTTCTAGGTGGTTCTAGACTTTTTAGTCTCTTTCCCAATACCCCCTTTCCACTTACTCACGATTAGGTGCCCACGGCGGTCCGCTGATCCCGTCCTCGCTGCGTACCTCGATGCGTCGCATGGACGTCCGGGTCGCTGGGCTGGAAAGCGTCTCGTGGCCTGATTCTGGAGCAAGAGAGCGATCTACCCGTTTTCGCCACCCTTTTATCGTCTCTACATCAAAGAGATGCCGCCCCACCTGTTGTTGTGCCCTCCCAGTTTTTCTTTAACAATGGGCGCGCGCCAGTCAGGGCGCGTGCGGCGGTTCTGGGGCACCTTTGCTATGCTAATAATATGCTCTGCGTGTTGTGGCGCTTATTCTAATTATGCTCCTCCATAACAATGCTTATGCGTGGCGCTTATTCTAATTATGCTCCTCCATCACAATGCTTATGCGCGGCGCGTATTCAAATTAGTCCTATACTTATGCCCCTCTGCCTGCCCCGTCGATACGTGCGTGCATGGGGTGCATTTCAACCGCGGTGGCCGAGTGGCCCTCGCCGCGACCTTGCAATCTTAATGCCGGTCGCAGCGCCGCGAAGTAGCATCGGGGGAGGTCGTCCAATTCCCTGGTCACCGGAAACCGTGAAAGTTATCCTGATAAGGGCTTCTCGGATTAAAACCGGTCGGCCAGGTGACTTCCCTCGGAGCTCTATGGGGGGGGAAATGCGTGCGGGTGTGTTCATGTGAGGTGAGGTGGGGGGACGCGGGGGTCGGCTCCGTCACTTGGTGGTGGCGAGGTCGGGGATGGGGCGCCCGCCGAGCGGCTTCGTGGCAGCGGCATCACATACGTGTGTGTACAGAGGAGCATTAGTGTAGTGGTTAGCGTGCTGCGATACCAACCTGGCGACCTGATTTCGATCCCCACTCACGGACAACATCAGTGACGATTATCTGAACCGGTCCTGTGCCTCCCCTAGGTCGAATCAGCCTCAAATGAGTACCTGGTGCTGTGTGTAAACATCGCCACTGGAGAGACAAAGGCGTCCGGCCGTGGTGCTGACCACCCATCCCTAGTGTGCCTTGGAAGCCTTCATAGGTGCTCGCTAACAGCGCTTGCCAATACAGTCTGCTAAAGGCAACGTGGGGAAACTTTATCTTCGTGATTGTATTTAAACATGTCTGTTTATGCTTTTTGAGGACTAGTTGTGTAGTGGTTTTCACATTCTGCTGCAAACTCAGATACCTGAGTTAGATTGCCGGTTCCAGTTCGAAATCACACTCTTCATATAGACTGGGAAAATCTGATGACCTATGAAGATCTCTGTCACAGATGTCCAGTAAGAGCGGGTCAGCAAGTTACAACCACAAACAATACAAACACACGATAGGCGTGGCGGTGATGCCACAACGGCGCACTTTGAGGCCACATGAAGTGTCGAAGGCTTGCTGGCACGAGGTCGTGGAGACACACTCAGGTGCCATGGGTTGACTGCTGTGACAGGCTACGTGCAGGAGGTTACGGGACAGACCCAGTTGCCATGGGTTGTTCTGCTGTGCCAGATTAGGTGCAGCAGAAACACACAAATACAATCACAAAGACAAAGCCAAACATTACCTATATATCCTTTCGCAGTCTGTTAGGGCAAGATCTGTTAGTGAGCACCTGTGAAGGCCGACATAGCACACAAGGAGGTGGGTGGCCAGTCGCATTTGTCTCCCAGTCGCGATGTTTACTACACACCACACCAGGTACACATTTGAGGCTGAGTCGACCTACGGAAGGCCCAGGACCGGTTCAAATAATGGTCACTAGTGATGGCCATGAACGAGAATCGAACTCCGATCACCAGAGCGTGCACCCCCCCCCCCCCGATGCTTCAACGTCACGGTGGTGAACGTCAGTGGTTTGTGGCGGAGCACAGTTTGGTGGTCTAGTTGTAGATGAGGTGTAGTCTAAACGAGAGACAGAGAGAACGAAAGAGACAGAGAGGAGATAGAAGAGACAGAGAATAGACATATTCCCATATCTCCCGGAACACATATAAACACCCTCACATGCACACAGTGACACATGTTATGATAACAATCTCAGAGGCACGTCACGTAGTGTTTAGCCCCTGGTTAAATGTAAAGATTCTCAGTTCCAAACATGAAATCAGTGAATGATGAGAAAAAACAATCACAACAAAAGAATAGTGCAGGCTGAAAAACCGTACCTTCCAAACAAGACGCACACATCTGCTGCTGTCACTTCTCAAATTTCCAGGCCCGAGCCGAGCTTTGCCCTCGCCGAGCTTACATTCACATTTACAAGCAAATTTCTCTCTCCTACTCGCTCTCTTAGACTCGCTAACATTAGCTGCCCAGCCCATCTTGAAACCTTTATAAACAGCCTGCCTCAGCAGATTTCACTCTTTTTCACCAAAAGACATTGCTTGTGTTTGCGATCGAAACGACGTGATATTGTTATTATTTTTATTTTTATCTACGTGGTTTTCCCGAAAGACCAAAAGAATATGAATTCCTGCAGTTACGAAAGATTTAAGTCAAGACACACACTTATTTTATTTAAAAGCACACGAATATTTATGGGAATACAGCATTTCCTGAATACGTGAATTGTGGTCCATCAACAAAGTGCGGGCTTGTGTGAGGCACTCTGAGAGTCCAGAGAGATGACTGGGCATGGACAGAGGCTGTCGCGAGACTCTGCGATGCGATGATGTGAAGGGTTCAGTTTAGGAATTCTCTCAGAATGAGAATCTTTTATCGACTGGAAGAGGAATCTAATGAGCTATGAAGCTATTTTTCACAAATGTCCCATATATGCGGGTCAGCAAGTTAAAACAAGCAATACAACAATGATAGGAGTGCAAAATATAGAATAGGTAAGCAAATATAGTATAAAAGTACAGATTGCATAAGTATATACATGCCTGCCGATTTGTCAACACCAAATGCAAGCTTGGGCAAGGTAGCAAATCATCAACAAAATGAGTCCCATCCACACCAAGACAAAACAGTCCCTTAATTAAAACAGATTTTAAGCTAAACTATTTTTATTATTTTACCTGGGAAGGCCCACTGAGCTTTAGAGCTCTTTTTCACAAGCGACCTGGCCACAACGAAGTGGCTTTTCAAGTGTAAATTTAAATCAAGAAAATTCTCTAAACGCATGTTGATTTAATTGTGGAAAGAAAAACCGGAGGACCCAGAGAACAGTCCACGTCACCCCGGGGAGAACACGAAACTCCAAATATTCTGGCGTCAGGGTCGGGGTCGAATCACCGACCTCCTGTATACAGACCTGGTAGTTAACATATCATTACTATGGCGCCCTGTGTGGTACAGTTGATTTTCTTACTTTATTTCTCCCTAACTTGTATTATCCTGCACTCGTAAGTGTTGCTTGCAGCTTTTGGATCCGTTGTCGGGGTTTGTGTTTGTTTTGTGTCGAGTTCTTCATTCAATCTCCTGAGTCCCTTTTCCTGCCTCTCAGTGCCCGCATTGAATTATTCCTTTGGGTGTTGTTCTTTGACTTTTGCGTGGCGCCTACGTAATCCAACCATGGCCATGCCGCCACACAACCTCTCAGGCAGTATTATTCACCATTGAGTTATCAGGATCTCTGAGTCTGCGTATCCTTTATAAAATTTGTCTCATAACGTATCTGTCCTTCTCTTCATTAAGCTTTGGGCACTGTGGTAGTGAGATGTTAACTTCCTGGCTTGGTATACAGGAGGGCGTGGGTTTGATTCCGAATCTGACGCCCGTAAATTTGGAGTTTGCATGTTCTCCCCATGGTCGCGTGGATTTTGCTCCGGGTCCTCCGGTGTTTCCCTCCACATTTAGAATAAAAATCATGCGTTAAGAGTATTGGCTGCTATATATTTCCACATGATAATCCACTTCATTTGGGCTATCATTTGTGGTCAGGTTGCTTCTGAAAAATACTTTCATAGCTCACTTGGCCTTGAAGTAAAAATAGTTACTTAGTTAATGGTAGTGAGTTTGAGCCAATTCACTATGTTTAATTTAGCATTTCCTTCGTTTGGGTTGTTGTGTGTGTTGTTAATTTTTTGAGCGATGGCCACCACCGAGTGGCTGCTACTGCTGTATTTGTACAGCGCTGTGAGATGACCGGCACTTTGTACAGATACTATTATTATTACTCTTACTACTAGTATTACTATTACTACAACTATTACTACGACAAGCTGTGTGTGGGCAGGAGTCAGAGCTGTTTTAGGAGTTGAGTTAACGTGACACAAATGGCCATGATTGTTTAAAATGTGACTAATATATTCATTTTACATATTTTTTACTCAAATAGCACGAATATTTTCAGTCCTTTCTACCACAGTGCGAGGGAGAAGGTGGGGAGAGGGTCAGCTCATCCATCATGCAAGCCTATGGGGTGTAGGGTGCTCCAGTCTCCATTAAACTGAGTTCGATTCCTAGCCACAGTTAAACTCATCCTAAATCAGTCATAGATGTCACCCGCCCACTCCAATCATTAAAAAAAATCAACGTATGCATCAAGAAAAGCTGCGGTCTTAAAATAAAAAGTATGTGTAATATGAGACGTTTCGGACAACGGCCCTTCTGTCCTTGCGCCATTTTCCACTCTTACGGGGTTTTTTTCCACGACGTCGTTAGTGGTAGAAGGCGGTGTTACAAACAGCGACAACATATTGACGTTGAGTAAATATCTTGTTTGTTGCTATAGCAAACAATGTTATCAATTCCAGACTCATCTGCTATTTTCTGACATCTACATTTGATGAGGGTCACCTCAAACTATGTGGGCTGGTCAGTGCGGGTTGGTCAGTACAGGTTGGTCAGAGCGGGCTGGTCAGTGCGGATTGGTAAGCGCGGGTTCGCCATGGGACAAATTTACCATGGGGGTAAGTTGACGATCGCTTTCTATGCCCTTCAAAAGCTGAGCGACGTGGCAAACCCTGAACTCTACAGGAACAAGAAGCCCCGACAGTGCATTGAATGAACAACTCGATAAAAACAAACGTAAATCCCCGACAAAGGACCCAATAGCTGCAATCAACACTTAGACTGCAGTAGAATACAATGTAGGAAGCAGCAACGTCAGAAAATCAACTGACCACACAGGTCAGAAAATTTAATTAAGCGACTGCTTGAAGTCTTGGTGTGGTCTGGGACTGTTTTTGTTGATGTTTGCTGCCTTCCCAAGTTTGCATTTGGCGTTGACAAATCGGCAGATAACTTTTTATATTCATTTTTAGTGACCTGCTTTCCTTTTCTCTATTTTGCACTCCTATCATTGTTGTATTCCTTGTTTAAACATGCTAACCCGCATCTATGAGACATCTGTGAACAAGAGCTTCATATCTCATTTGATTCCTCTAGTTTAAATGGAGATTCTGAATCTGAGAGACGCACCAAACTGAACCCTTCACATAATCGCATCGCAGAGTCTCGCGACAGCCTCTGTCCATGCCCAGTCATCTCTCTGGAATCTCATAGTGCCTCACGCAAGCCCGCACTTTGTTGAAGGAACGGGTTCTCAGCCAGTTGGCTGCAACAATCCAACGCACCGGATTTATGGGGTTCAGGAGATACATGAGGTGCATCCGAGGTCAACACCACATATTGACCGAAATAAATAAATAATATTTTCTTTGGGAGGTAGAGTGGTGCACTAGAAAGAGTCCTGAATCCATTCCAGACTCGGGTGCCATTTTAGGTGAAGTTGGCATGTTTTCACCTTGTTCTGCATGAGGGTGAGTGAGCGTGACTACGTGGAGCTTTATTCTGTTTCCCTGCTCGCCATGGGTTTTTCGCCACAGCGAAAAGCCCCAGAAAATATAAATGTGTTGGACAAAATATGGAAATGCTGAAAACGTACCTGCACATCACTCAATTCGGGTTACATAACAGCAGCAACATTGCCCCTGACTATTGTCAATACTTATCAGGACCCTCATTAAAATAATCTTTAGACTCAATTATGTTTTCCTGGGTAAACGGGAATAATAACAATATATATGAGAAAAAAAGGTTTTCGATCACAGTAGTTACACGCTGGACATTATGATGAAGGGGTTGGAGTACAAAAAAGAGCTGGATAACATATACATTGGAAAAAGGTCGTCAAAACTAAAAATTCAAAGACATTCAAATGAAAACGAAAACTATATACTGACGGAACAGATTGTCCCAATGCCATATTGTTATGTTCATCAGAATGTTGGAGTTTGAGCAAAGCAGAAGAATGATAGATAGGACAGAAATGTATGGCATCAGGGAATAATTAGGAGTTTGGAGGAACCAATAATTAAAATATTTGCAAATGATGATGACAATTCAAATAAAATAAATGTTTGAGAAGTAGAGGCACAGATAATGTTGATTTGAAAATTTCCTCAGGCGAAGAGGACCACAATGCATGTATTCAGAAAATGCTGATGAGATTTTCTTTGCATATGTCGTGACTCAACTCGGAGACAGTAAGACTTGGAGGCACTTATCAGAATGTTGGAGTTTGAGCAAAGCAGAAGAATGATAGATAGGACAGAAATGTATGGCATCAGGGAATAATTAGGAGTTTGGAGGAACCAATAATTAAAATATTTGCAAATGATGATGACAATTCAAATAAAATAAAATGTTTGAGAAGTAGAGGCACAGATAATGTTGATTTGAAAATTTCCTCAGGCGAAGAGGACCACAATGCATGTATTCAGAAAATGCTGATGAGATTTTCTTTGCATATGTCGTGACTCAACTCGGAGACAGTAAGACTTGGAGGCACTTATTTTATTTAACGAGCACCATCGGGATAATACACACTACTACTGTTGCTAGCCTATACACAGCACGAACCGTCTAACACTGACGGCGCTGTACCGAAACAGCCAACAACTATCTAGCAACGCAGTGACGATGGCGACGAGACGACAGTAACAATGGCGACGACGAGATGGTAATGACGACTATCTTGAACAGCACGACGGGGATCCTACTTCCAGCAACAGCAACGAGGTCCCTCACAGGGGCCCCTCTTATACTCTCAGCGTCTCCTCGCCCCGGCCACGCCCCCTTTCTGGCACCTACTCGCGGTTGCCGAGGCTTGCCGATGGGCCCCCCTCTGTGAACTTTCCTCGACATGTTCCCCTCTTGTGTCTATCGTAGCCTGCTGACGTTGGTACTGCCATACACCACAGTTACCCCTTTGCACCAGCAGCCAGCGCCATGCCACTACACATATCCACAAATGGCCGTGTGCTTTTAAAGAAAATAATCAGTGTTTCTTGTTTGGAATGTGTGTTTTTTTTCAGCCTGCACCCTTCTTTAGCTGTGATTTTTTCCCATTATTTACTGATTTAATGTTTGGACCTGAAAATCTTTTCATTTTAGACAGGGGCTGTACCCTACATGATGTGCCTGAGATTGCTATCATAACATGTGTCACTGTGTGCATTTGAGGGTGTTTATATGTGTTCCGGGGGCCATGGGAGTGTGTCTCTCTCTGTCTGTCTATCGTTTGAGATTACACCCTCAATTACAACGACACCACCAGACTGCGCCCCGCCACACACCACTGGCACTTCACCACAAACACACTACAACACAATACCACACCCCTACAGGAATACTTGATACCACTACATCACCACTACCCCGTGTATCTACAGCTCCCCACTCACCACACCACTAAATCACACCATTAACAATGGTACCGTTAGCCAACAGCATTTGCCCAACAGTCTGTTAAAGCTAATGCCTACTATAATCACCCAGAAATGTCTGTCCGTCCCGCGCGTGACGTCACTCCACATGAGGCCCACCCTCCTCATAAATATTCATGAGTGGGTGGATTTTTACACACGCAGAGGAAGGTAGAGCTGCATTAAATAATGTATTACATAAAGTCGCTTCAAATACGACGTTTCTTTACAGAAAGTGATGATAAAAATAAATCTACGCAGCAGTGCTCCATCCGTGCGTGACGTCACTGCAAATGAGCCCCCCCTCCCCTTCATTAATTTTCATGCCCGTATAGAAATTTACACTAACGCACATGAAGGTCGCGCACTCCACATGCCGCACCCCTTCCCCTCATTAATAATCATGAGCGGGTGACATTACCCCTAATGCCACACCCCTCCACAATAAACATGAGGAGGTGACGTCACTCCACATGCTGCACCCCTCCCAAATAACGGGAAAATGTCAAAACTGGGTGGTTTTTAACTTTTGCCGACAAAACTGGATCCCAAATGTCAAAACTGGGTGCACCCTGGGTGGCCAAAAACTTGAGTTTTGGACACTCAGGGTGCACCCAGTTTTGACATTTGTCAAATACACTTGATAATTGTATACTAGCACAGTGTGCCAGCACCCCATTCATCCAAACACTTGGTATTTGTATACTGGCACACTGTGCCAGCACCCCATTCATCTAAACACTTGGTATTAGTATGCTGGCACAGTGTGCCAGCACCATATAACTACACACACGTGATATTTGTACGCTGGCACAGTGTGCCAGCACCCCAACGACCAACATTTCAAGCTACGGCTCGGACTCGGAAGTGAGCTCGGGGCGGGCTTGCGACCAGGCGGGCGCACTGCCACCTTGCGTGATGACCTAGAGTAGTGACTCGCGTCAATACCAAACTTTTGGATTGTTGGTTGATGCTACGCGCTACTGTACACCCTTAAATTTGCCATGCATTCGACCATAGCCCGCCAAACGACCAAGCACAGAGACAAAGGCGACGTCCTTGGGAGATGGACCAGCCTGCTTGACGCTCCTGACCATGGTCCCAATGGTGCGGAACAAACCAACGAATGCGCATCTCGTTGATTGGTCAATCCTTTGGCCCACCGTTACGGTGATTGGCGGAAATATTGTGTGAAAAATCAAATTGCTGGCAATGAAAATAGACATATTGTCTCGTGAAAAATTGAAAGTAGACGTAGAAACGTGATTTTTCACAATCATTTTTCACGAAACAGGTGGAGGAGCGGCTCACATTCGAATGGCAACCCTCCACCCCAAGAAGACTTTTACCACGCGCCGCGAGGCCATCCACGGCATCCAAGACTTTGCTTTGCAACAAGGCAAGTGCGCGGTCCTTGACCTCAAGCGAAGCGGCGGACGGCACGTTGCCATCGTCTGCTCTAGTTCAACACCTTGTTCCTTCAAGGTGAAGCTGACGAAGCTCACGGGGGAACGACGCGGCTTCCGCGTCTCGGCGCTGTGCACGGATCACCACGGCTGCACGGGCACTACCAAGATCACGCAGCGCCAAGTGGAGGCGAACACGACAGCCCGTTTGGCCTTTCGCGCCAACCCCCGTACCTCCGCACCGACTGTCATTGCCCAGGTCGCCGACGTTGCTCGCGTCATTGTCCCGACCCGGATGATGTACCGCGCCAAGGACACGTGCATCGCGGCGAATGAGAGTGCGGCCCATGCAGGCTTCGAGTTCATCAACTCGCTGGTGGAGACGTTCAGCAAGCTCAACGCGACGACCTGCAGTGTGCGAGAAGACGCGGGCATCTTCTGGGGTGCGTTCATCTGCAACCCGATCGCACGCTCGTTGCAGCCAAGTCTTCAACGCGTCGTCGGCATCGACGGGTCGCACATGAAGGCGCGCGCCTACAACGGAACCATGCTCGTCCTCGTTGGGCGCGATGGCAACAACCGCAACGTCCTTCTCGCCGTGGCGCTGGTGCCGTCCGAGACGGCAGCGGCCTACGACTGGTTTCTCAACTGCTGCACGACCAACGACATCGAGCTCGACGGCACGCCGGTCTTCTGCGATCGTGGCACGGGCATCCTAGCCTCCGACTGGAAGGACCTCATGCTCATCCACTGCACGCGGCATTTGATCTGCAACGGCGTGGACAACATCGGCTCCGCGTTCACGCCCGACCTCCAAGGCATCATCTACGATGCCCAAGGGTGCGCCTCCGAGGCCGCGTTCCGCAGCTCCTTGGGCTGCTTGGGCGTAGCTCTGCCTGCGGCGGCCACGTACTACAACAAGATCGACCCCCACACGTGGGCGCTCTACCCGCACCTGCACACGACGCCATTGTACGGCTGGCGCACGACGAACTTTGTGGAGTCCACGAACAGCGAGGCCCTGCCGGCTCGCGAGATGGACCCCTTCCACTTCCTCATGCACCACATGGAAAACATGATGACGACGGCCTTTGCCCACCGCAACAACGCCGAGAAGTGGGCCGCTCAAGGGCGTGTCATTACGCCGTACGCTCAAGGACTCATCGACGCTCAGCAGGCGTTGGCCCCGAGGTACAAGGTCTACGAGAGTACCTCGACGCGTGCATACGTCAAGGATCCAGACGCCTACGCCTCTGCCAAGCGCCGAGTCGATCTCAGCTCTCGGTCGTGCACGTGCGGGTACATGAAGCAGATGGGCTTGCCGTGTCGGCACTACATTCGTGCCCTCATGGCGTTTGGGCGGATGCCCGAGCTCTACGACGCATGTGCGGTGTGTTACCAAGTCTCTGCCATCAACACGACATGGACCTCGGTTGCCGGTATCGAGCTGCCCATTGCCGAGGAGCTGCAACGCGACAACACCATGATGCCACCTCCTCGCCAGAAGAAGGCTGGCCGCCCGAAGAAGCGTCGGATTCGCAACCGTGGCGAAGGTGGCCCATTGGGCCTCACGCGGTGCTCCTTCTGTCGCGCCAAGGGCCACAACAAGCGCTCTTGCCCGTCGAAGTAGTTATATATATGTAACAAACATGTTTTGTTCTAAGTGTGCAGCACCATACTTCTCGACGCAAACACTATCTACCGTTGTTCTACTATAGTAGGTGTAGCATGCAAGCTGGCACACTGTACCAGTATACAAATGGCAAGTTCGTGTATGTTCGCGAGCTGAAAGTGTTACTGTAGTTGCAAGCTGGCACACTGTGCCAGTATACATATGGCAAGTAAGTGTTACTGTAGTAGCGAGCTGGCACACTGTGCCAGTATGCAAACGGGAAGTTTGTGGTGCAAGGTATGGAACATGAGCCACGAGAAACATCATTTGGAACGCTCTAAATCTGTGGCGACATATGGATGAACAAACGCAAGGACCTAAACGTGTACAAAATGATACATTAAATCGTACACCTTCTTCACCCAGTTTTGACATTTGTCCACATTGAACATCACCCAGTTTTGTCATATCAAAAAGCACCACCCTGTTTTGCCTGTCGTTTTCCAAGACCACCCAGTTTTGACATTTGGGATCCAGTTTTGTCGGCAAAAGTTAAAAACCACCCAGTTTTGACATTTTCCCCCCAAATAACCATTAGCGGGTGACGTCACTCCACATGGGGCACCCCCCCCCCCTCATTAATAATCATGAGCTGAACAATTTTTATATTGAATATTTCAGACTTACTGCAATGTACACCCGGACAAAACAGCTAGTACGAAGGATATTTGTCTTTGTCTTGTGTGTGTACGTGTGTGTGGAGCGGTAGTGTAGTGGTGATCGCAATTTTCTACCAACCCAGCAACCGTTGTTGGAGTATCGCTCACGGTACCTGGTGGGGTGTGTATTAAACATCGCCAATGGGGGGACAAAGCTGACCAGCCGTGGTGCTGGCCACCCATCCCTCGTGTGCCAAAGCAGCCTTCATAGGTGCTCGCTAACATCACTTACCCTAACAGTCTACTAAAGGCTATATGGGGAATCGTTGTCGTTTGATTGTATTTGTGTATATATGTGTATGTGTGTTCCTGCTTTTTAGGGAGCAATAGTGTAGTGATTTGCAACACTCTGCTACAAACTCAGACAGTTCAGAATCAGAATCTTTATTTCGACTGAAGGAATCTGATGACGGCAGGTCAGCAAGTTACAACAACAAACAATACAAACACACGATAGGAGTGGCGGTGATGCCACAACGGCGCACATTGAGGCCACATGAGGTGTCGAAGGCTAGCTGGCAGGAGGTCGTGGGGACACACTCGGGTGCCATGGGTTGACTGCTGTGCCAGGCTAGGTTCAGGAGGAGTTCACAGGACAGAACCAGGTGGCTTGGGTTGACTGAGACGACTCAGTCTGAGATGGGGCGCCACAATTGCGAGATGTTAACTACCTCGCCTGGTATATAGGAGGACGTGGGTTCGATTCTGACCCTGACAACGTCTGTATATTTGGAGTCTGCATGTTCTCCTTATGGTGGTTTGGATTTTTGTCCGGGTCCTACTATTTTTGCCTCCACATTTAGAAACATGCATTTTAAGTATGTGGCTGCTATACATGTATACATGATCACCCACTTCATTGGGCTTTTATTTGTGTCCAGTCGCTTCTGAAAAAGAGCTATATAGGTAAGGAGTCCTTACCTGGTAAAATCAATAGTTTAGTTGTATAGACTGGTAGATATGTGCCACTCGACACGCTCATGCACAGTGCACATTCTGACACCCTCATTGCCCTCGCATCTCGCCATCCACTCGTTGGAGAGATTCAGGGGCGAGCGTGGGGTGTGAGTGTCGCAGTGCGTGAAGAAGAGGAATGGAGACGCGGGTTTTATAACCTCTGTTGTGAAAACCTCTCGTTTATGCCATTTATTGATTTGTTCATTCATATTTTTGATTGATATTTTCGCCATTCATGTGACTATCCATGTGTAATTATTGTCCAGCGGTGTGACAAGCAGTTGGTGTGAATGACGCAATGTACAAGGTGTCCCATCAGTCTGAAATCATAGGAAAAACACAGCTCTGTGTTTTTGGCTCGTGGTGTGGATGCATTCTGTCCTCTGACTCCGATTTCCTATGAGTATAATTACTTGGACTCGTTCTTCCTTACTCAGAGACATCTGGGCCTACAGAAAAAAAATACGAATAATTTTGCGTCGAGGTGAAATAGAAAGATAAATATTGCACACTCACACACGAAAAAAGGAGAGCCACTCAGCGTGCTTCATTACAAGTGGTGGTGGCAGCCGTGATAGCACTACCCAGGGCCATCCAGAATTATAATGCTAATTTTCATTCATGCTGATGAAATCCAATGAACTATGAAGCTCCTTTTCACAAATGTTCAGTTGCGGATTGGTAAGCGCGGGTTCGCCATGGGACAAATTTACCATGGGGTAAGTTGACGATCGCTTTCTATGCCCTTCAAAAGCTGAGCGACGTGGCAAACCCTGAACTCTACAGGAACAAGAAGCCCCGACAGTGCATTGAATGAACAACTCGATAAAAACAAACGTAAATCCCCGACAAAGGACCCAATAGCTGCAATCAACACTTAGACTGCAGTAGAATACAATGTAGGAAGCAGCAACGTCAGAAAATCAACTGAACCACACAGGTCAGAAAATTTAATTAAGCGACTGCTTGAAGTCTTGGTGTGGTCTGGGACTGTTTTTGTTGATGTTTTGCTGCCTTCCTCAAGTTTGCATTTGGCGTTGACAAATCGGCAGATAACTTTTTATATTCATTTTTAGTGACCTGCTTTCCTTTTCTCTATTTTGCACTCCTATCATTGTTGTATTCCTTGTTTAAACATGCTAACCCGCATCTATGAGACATCTGTGAACAAGAGCTTCATATCTCATTTGATTCCTCTAGTTTAAATGGAGATTCTGAATCTGAGAGACGCACCAAACTGAACCCTTCACATAATCGCATCGCAGAGTCTCGCGACAGCCTCTGTCCATGCCCAGTCATCTCTCTGGAATCTCATAGTGCCTCACGCAAGCCCGCACTTTGTTGAAGGAACGGGTTCTCAGCCAGTTGGCTGCAACAATCCAACGCACCGGATTTATGGGGTTCAGGAGATACATGAGGTGCATCCGAGGTCAACACCACATATTGACCGAAATAAATAAATAATATTTTCTTTGGGAGGTAGAGTGGTGCACTAGAAAGAGTCCTGAATCCATTCCAGACTCGGGTGCCATTTTAGGTGAAGTTGGCATGTTTTCACCTTGTTCTGCATGAGGGTGAGTGAGCGTGACTACGTGGAGCTTTATTCTGTTTCCCTGCTCGCCATGGGTTTTTCGACCACAGCGAAAAGCCCCAGAAAATATAAATGTTGTTGGACAAAATATGGAAATGCTGAAAACGTACCTGCACATCACTCAATTCGGGTTACATAACAGCAGCAACATTGCCCCTGACTATTGTCAATACTTATCAGGACCCTCATTAAAATAATCTTTAGACTCAATTATGTTTTCCTGGGTAAACGGGAATAATAACAATATATATGAGAAAAAAAGGTTTTCGATCACAGTAGTTACACGCTGGACATTATGATGAAGGGGTTGGAGTACAAAAAAGAGCTGGATAACATATACATTGGAAAAAGGTCGTCAAAACTAAAAATTCAAAGACATTCAAATGAAAACGAAAACTATATACTGACGGAACAGATTGTCCCAATGCCATATTGTTATGTTCATCAGAATATTGGAGTTTGAGCAAAGCAGAAGAATGATAGATAGGACAGAAATGTATGGCATCAGGGAATAATTAGGAGTTTGGAGGAACCAATAATTAAAATATTTGCAAATGATGATGACAATTCAAATAAAATAAATGTTTGAGAAGTAGAGGCACAGATAATGTTGATTTGAAAATTTCCTCAGGCGAAGAGGACCACAATGCATGTATTCAGAAAATGCTGATGAGATTTTCTTTGCATATGTCGTGACTCAACTCGGAGACAGTAAGACTTGGAGGCACTTATTTTATTTAACGAGCACCATCGGGATAATACACACTACTACTGTTGCTAGCCTATATGTAAAGTAGTAACTCGGCAGGAGACGACTTCACGGGTAGCACACTCTTTATTTTCACCAACTTGTAGTTACACGGATGACTAACACCCTACTTCGTTACACGGGTGACCAACACCCACTTAGCTACACGGGTGACGGACACCCACTCAGCTACGACTTCGTTACACGGGTGACCAACACCCACTTAGCTACACGGGTGACGGACACCAACTCAGCTACGACTTCGTTACACGGGTGACCAACACCCACTTAGCTACACGGGTGACCCACACCCACTCAGCTACACGGGTGACCTACACCCACTCAGCTACTCGGGTGACTAACACCCACTCAGCTACACGGGCGACTAACACCCACTCAGCTGTACTGACACGGGCTCTTACGCCCTGTTGCCGTCCGGGACACACCCAGCCGGGGTGCCCGTCTCGGCTCTGGGTACCACCGTCCCGACCCACACGGGCGTCGGACTACGGTCCCCCAGTCTCGGCTCCGAGCCACACAGGGCCCCTATCTCCTCCACCCCGTCTTCGGTCTTCAACTGGTTAACACTGACCACGAGTGCTCTCGCGCGTCCCCCTTTATACCCCTCCTGCGGACGTCGCTGAGAGTACCCACTTCTCTGACCAATCACTGCGCACTCGCTACGATCCTCTCTTCCCAGCTTGTGTGAGCGCGCCTCACCACCGGCGCGCGCGTCCATGCCACGCCCACACTGCGTTCCCAACCCGCGCCCCGTGATCCCTCACTGCCGGCGCACGTCAATACCACCACTACATCACCCCCTACCACATAGCTCGCAGCCGACCCGGCTGCTAATAAACCATACAACACCCTTCACTCCCATGTGTGCCCCGTAACATAACACAACATGAACACCGCAATCCGCAAAACCCAGCAACCGCCCCACCCGCAACAAGAACAACATGCACAATCCGGCGAGTGGCAACGATACTGTGTATGCGGAAAGAGTAACAATACAAAAAAATTTCTTTAATCATTTTCTCTTCTTTTCTCTCCGACTCATGCAATGTCCAATGTCCGAGCGTCCTTGAACGGGACATTACCCCGGCAGAGGGGGGAAGCCGGCAACGAAGTCGGGCTTTAACAAAAAAGAATATATTTTTTTTTTTTTTTTTTATGAAAAGTGTTGCGTCCTTGATCGAGTCCGCCTTGCCGGACCGTCGTACGGCACAGGACGCAGTTGGCCATCCGGCAGCGCCGGCAGTTCAGGGAGGCATGGGACAGGCATCGGGGCTCCGTGCGAGCCCCGGGGTTCCGGTTCCCGACGGTCAACAGCCGTCAGGTCCGAGACACCTGGGGGTGGGTCAGGTGGAGACACGTGAGGATCAGCCTGCGACACATCCCTCCCCGAGTCGACGGTCACATCCCACGCTCGGTCGTCACGGCACAACCCGGGGTCACGCGGCGCCGCGTAGGGTTTCAGTCGGGAGGGGTGCACGTACCAACGGCGTTTTCCCCATTTAATCTGTATACTCTGGGGTCGTGCAACCCGCACAATTTCCACCGGTCCCCTCCATGGTCTCAACAGTTTGGGGGACGTAGCCAACGGTGCGTGTGGACAATGCAGCCAGGCCTTATCGCCCGGTTCCCAATTGTGCGTATGCACCTTACGTTCATGCAATCGCTCGTTCGCGATCTGCCGAGAGCGCGAATTCAATCTCGCAGCCTCTCGCGCCTCAGCCAATTTGGCAATGTTAAACTTAATGTGGTCTGCCAATTTTGATTTTGCACGTGGCTGTGAAATCCCCAGTTGGACGTCCATGGCCGATCAGCCTCCCGCCCATACATCAGAAAAAATGGAGAAAACCCCGTCGCCGCATGGGGTGCCATCCGATAGGCCGCTAGTACCCCGGTACCTGTAAGTCCCAATCCACCTGGTCGTCGCATACCTGTTGGCACAGCATAGACGTAATCGTCCTGTTCAGACGTTCAACCATACCGTCAGTCTGCGGGTGGTACGGGGAGGTACGTACTTTCTTCGTACCCAACAGGTCGCACACCTCGCGCAACAAAACACTCGAAAAGTTTTTCCCTTGATCCGTGAGCAAGCGTTCGGGGGCGCCTTTGTCCAAACGTAACCTTGGACAAAGGCGTCCGCCACCGCCGCAGCCGACTGGTTGGCGAGTGGCCACGCCATGGGCCAGCGGGTGAAGTACTCTACGCCAACCAGCAGGAACTTATTTCCCCGAGGTGTGGTGGGAAAGGGCCCCAAGATGTCTAGCGCGACCAATTCGTTCGTGCGCGAAACTTGAATGGATTGAAGCGGTGGATTAGCCGCTATTGGTGGCGGTTTTCTTTTAGCGCACCCTACACACCCCTTAAGAATGTTCGCCACGTCACTGCCCATCCCAGGCCAATAGTAGTCTCGCTGAATGAGGGCAAGCGTTTNGTGAAACCCCAGGTGCATGAGTCGTTCATGGGCAGCCAGGACGACTTTACCCGTACAGCAACCGGCACCACAAGCACGTGACGCCGGGACATGGAGTCCCACTTCATCAAGAGGCCCTGTCTGCACACCCAGGAACCGACCCGCGTTTCCCCGCCCTCGGAACGTTAACCTTCCGACGTAGCGCGAGTAGGGAGCTGTCGGCCATTTGCAGACGGCCCCACTCGATGAGAGGCAATGCTAACAGCGAGTCCCTCCCCGTGGGGGCGTCGACCCCCGTCGTATCCGTGGCGGCTAGCACCACTTCCGCGGGAACATCGACAGAAGGTTTACACCGTGCCGATCCCAACTGACATGCGCATTCCGTACGCGTCGGCAACCGTGACAATGCATCCGCATTCGAGTGGCGCAACCCCTTGCGGTAAATCGTCGTGAATTGGTAGTCCTGAAGGACCTCCAACCATCGGGACAATTGGCCGGATGGCTGCGCCACCCGCATAGCGTATTGGAGAGCCGCATGGTCCGTGCGAACCGTAAAGTGACGGCCATACAGATACGGCCTGAATTGCTGTATAAAAAACACGATCGCCAGCAATTCACGCCGTGTCACACAGTAGCGTTGTTCCGCGGGGACAGAACCCTGCTACCGTAGGCGACCACCCGTTCGACCCCCCGACCACCTGTGAGAGCACTCCCCCGATACCCGTGTTACTGGCATCCGTGTCGAGCACAAACGGTTGCGTGAAATCGGGGTAACACAAGGGGGAGCCTGCACCAAGGCGTCACGCAGGGAGCAGAACGCGGCCTCCTCCTCCGGCCCCCAGTGAAACCGCACCCCTTTAGCCGTCAAGGCGTGCAGGGGCCTGGCTATGGTGGCAAACTGTTTGACAAAACGACGGTAATAGGAGGCAAATCCTATGAAGCTGCGGACTTCAGTAACAGAGGTCGGTGTTGGCCATGAGCCGACGCATTCCGTCTTAGCAGGGTCCGTCGAGATCCCGAACGGCTAACGATATGGCCCAAATACCTGACCGATTCCCGAAGCAGAAAACATTTAGCCGGTTTAAATTTAAGCTTCGCGGAACGCATCCTGAGAAACACTGCCCTCAGTCGCTGGAGTGCTCCTCAAAAGTTCGGCTGAAAACGATGATATCGTCGAGGTAAATCAAACAGGTGTCCCATTGAAGGCCTGACAAAACCAATTCCATGAGCCTCTGGAACGTGGCAGGAGCGGAATGTAAACCCATGGGCAATCGGTTGAACTCAAATAGGCCTCCCGGTGTCCGGAAAGCGGTTTTAGGTTTTGATTCGTCATCGAGGGCAATTGCCAAAATCCCGAAAGCAAATCGAGCGTCGAAAAAAACTGTGCTCCTGCCAAGGCATCCAGCGACTCATCCATCCTGGGGAGCGGATACGCATCGGCCATTGATATTTTGTTTAGGCGGCGGAAATCAACACAGAACCGCAGGGATCCATCCTGTTTTTTAACCAAGACGATAGGAGCACCCCACGGACTGGAAGAGGGCGCAATGATGTCGGCCGCCAACATGTCATTTACTGCTGACTGCACATGCTCCTTCTCGGCTGGACTGAGCCGGAAGGGATTCTGTCGAATAGGGGCCGCATCCCCAGTCTCTATGTGGTGGCGCAACAGGTCTGTGCAGCCAATGTCGTACTTGTGCCTGCTAAACACGTCAGCGAACTCGAGCAGCAAGCCCCTCAATGCACCCCTCTGCACACTGGACAAGGTACTGGACCCGGCACACAACGAGTCCAACCACTCCGTCCCCTCCTCACTTTGGGGATGCGTATCGACATGCGAATCGGCGTGAGCAACGAGCTGTTCCTCGACGGGCAGCGGCGCGGCGTGAGCGAGCACCGTTCCCTGCGTAATCACGGCCGGCCGCGACCCGTATTCAGGACCACAACGAACGGCTCACTGTCCCCCCTCACCATGGTCTGGGCCACCGCTAAGTCGAGGTCCCCTTTAGCCCTGTTAGACGGCCCAATAGAACTCCCTGCGCCCCCGCATCCGCCCCAAGGGGTTTTCTCAACCGAAGGGGCACCAACATTTGCGATCCCGGGGCACCCGTACAGTCCGGGTTGCCAGCGCCTGCACCGTCGCACAAGCCGTGCGTATCTTATTCGGACTCTTCAAAAACTCAACCCGCCGACCCGATGGAAGCTCAATGCAGGCCTGGTCTATGAGAATTTTTATGGGCATCTTAGACAGAAAATCCGTGCCTAGTAAACAAGGAACGGCCAACGATGATGATACAAAAATAGGACCCGCCAATTTAATGTCGCCAATACAAATATTCGCCCGAATCTGGCCGATGATTCCCAAAGATCCCCCGTTTGCCGCGTAAAACGGTACGTCCACCGGCAGAAGTGGTCGACATTGTACGGGAAGAATATTATAAATCAGGTCCGAAATAATAGTGGCCGACGCACCCGTGTCCACGAGCACCCGGACCTCAACCCCGTCAATGTACCCCGTTACCACGGACGACCCGGCCGACGCAGCCACAATCCTGTGGGCTAATTCGGACCACTCGACTGCCTTCGGGCCGTACGCGGACCCCTCTCGCCGAACCGAACCCCCGGCGCCCATACCCGGTCCCCCACCGCTAAGCGGCGACCCGAATGTGCCGTGCTTGTGGACCGAACGTGTGAGGTGCCGCGACTTGCCGGGTTCAGTTGGGATGTCTTGAGTCCCTGGGCGTCGTCCGGACGTGGTCCCGCGGTGCGTTGACGCGGGCCCGGCATCCCGACGCGACGTGGCCCGAAGGCCGCAGTTGTAGCAGACGACGAGGGACGTCGTGGGTTTCGGTTGCTCCAGCTTGCGGGAGGAGCGTGTGGGCGAACGACCGCCCGTTCTCCACTCCCCGGCCTCGAACCCGCGAAGGCCTCCTCCCGAGGCACAGCAGGCTGAGGTCCGACGATCGTGGCGGCCGGTGCCCCGTTCTCCACCGATGCGCAGACGACCGTCGGTTTCCGCTGTAGGACCTCGTAAGCGTGGATACTCGTGGCAATCCCCAGGGAGCAGATGTCCATCTCGTCCGCCGTATTAATGGGAACTCCCAATCCGTGAGCCAGCGCCAGCAGCTGCTCCGTCACCATGGCGTCCTTCCCCTCCTTGTCCATACGGTGAAAAGCTGAATCTGCCAGGGCGAGCAGCGCCGTGCGATAGGCGAGCGTTGTTTCTCCAACCACCTTCCGCCGATCGTAGAACTGGTGGCGACAGGTCGAGGGCGGCCCGAACACCTTGGCCAACAGGTGCAGCGCGGCCTGGAGCGTTGAGCGGGACGACCTCGGGGCAGACGTGAAGGCCGCAAGCGCGTCGTCGTCGAGCATCGCTGGCAGCGCGCGCAGGGCAGTGGTGTCGGACCACCCCGACATTTCTTGATGCGCGATGAACCGTCGCTGGAAGGCTCCCCAGTCGCCCCGTCCGCCTTGAACACCGACAGCGCGGGCAATCGTTGCTGGAGAACTCGATCGTCGTCGTCGTCGTTGGAGCGATTTTCCCGCGCGCCGCTGTGGTTGTAGAAAATGTCGGCTCCCTCTGCAGGCGCAAAATGGAGAGCTCCGGCGCTCGCCGATGACGCGGGCTGCGCTGTGTGGAGACCTCTGGCCACGTGGTGTCCTCGTTTCCCGCCAAGCGGAGTCGGGCCCTCAAAAATGGCGCCAACTCCCAAACTTTTGGCGCGAAACGCCGTATGGCGGGAACCCTCCAGCCGCGCCGCCTCTTCCAACCCCGCAGGCGTTCCTCGGCCGCTGGAACGGAGATCTCCGCCAAGATTGCAGCGGCGGCGAGCAGCAACTCCGCCAGGCGGAATGTGCGTCCTGCAGGCTGGTGTCGGAGGCGGGCGGAGCATCGGCCATTTCCGCGAAGTGCTGCATCGGCGGCAACTCCCCGTCCTCTCCTCCCGAGGTGGTGTCACCGGTACGTCGTCGTCTCCCCGGTCTTGCACGTGGGAACGAGAAGTCTTCCTTGTGTCCATTTCTCCTTGAAGACAGGTTTACTTCTGACGCCAGTTGTAAAGTAGTAACTCGGCAGGAGACGACTTCACGGGTAGCACACTCTTTATTTTCACCAACTTGTAGTTACACGGATGACTAACACCCTACTTCGTTACACGGGTGACCAACACCCACTTAGCTACACGGGTGACGGACACCCACTCAGCTACGACTTCGTTACACGGGTGACCAACACCCACTTAGCTACACGGGTGACGGACACCCACTCAGCTACGACTTCGTTACACGGTGACCAACACCACTTAGCTACACGGGTGACCCACACCCACTCAGCTACACGGGTGACCTACACCCACTCAGCTACTCGGGTGACTAACACCCACTCAGCTACACGGGCGACTAACACCCACTCAGCTGTACTGACACGGGCTCTTACGCCCTGTTGCCGTCCGGGACACACCCAGCCGGGTGCCCGTCTCGGCTCTGGGTACCACCGTCCCGACCCACACGGGCGTCGGACTACGGTCCCCCAGTCTCGGCTCCGAGCCACACAGGGCCCCTATCTCCTCCACCCCGTCTTCGGTCTTCAACTGGTTAACACTGACCACGAGTGCTCTCGCGCGTCCCCCTTTATACCCCTCCTGCGGACGTCGCTGAGAGTACCCACTTCTCTGACCAATCACTGCGCACTCGCTACGATCCTCTCTTCCCAGCTTGTGTGAGCGCGCCTCACCACCGGCGCGCGCGTCCATGCCACGCCCACACTGCGTTCCCAACCCCGCGCCCGTGATCCCTCACTGCCGGCGCACGTCAATACCACCACTACATATACACAACACGAACCGTCTAACACTGACGGCGCTGTACCGAAACAGCCAACAACTATCTAGCAACGCAGTGACGATGGCGACGAGACGACAGTAACAATGGCGACGACGAGATGGTAATGACGACTATCTTGAACAGCACGACGGGGATCCTACTTCCAGCAACAGCAACGAGGTCCCTCACAGGGGCCCCTCTTATACTCTCAGCGTCTCCTCGCCCGGCCACGCCCCCTTTCTGGCACCTACTCGCGGTTGCCGAGGCTTGCCGATGGGCCCCCTCTTGAACTTTCCTCGACATGTTCCCCTCTTGTGTCTATCGTAGCCTGCTGACGTTGGTACTGCCATACACCACAGTTACCCCTTTGCACCAGCAGCCAGCGCCATGCCACTACACATATCCACAAATGGCCGTGTGCTTTTAAAGAAAATAATCAGTGTTTCTTGTTTGGAATGTGTGTTTTTTTTCAGCCTGCACCCTTCTTTAGCTGTGATTTTTTCCCATTATTTACTGATTTAATGTTTGGACCTGAAAATCTTTTCATTTTAGACAGGGGCTGTACCCTACATGATGTGCCTGAGATTGCTATCATAACATGTGTCACTGTGTGCATTTGAGGGTGTTTATATGTGTTCCGGGGGCCATGGGAGTGTGTCTCTCTCTGTCTGTCTATCGTTTGAGATTACACCCTCAATTACAACGACACCACCAGACTGCGCCCCGCCACACACCACTGGCACTTCACCACAAACACACTACAACACAATACCACACCCTACAGGAATACTTGATACCACTACATCACCACTACCCCGTGTATCTACAGCTCCCCACTCACCACACCACTAAATCACACCATTAACAATGGTACCGTTAGCCAACAGCATTTGCCCAACAGTCTGTTAAAGCTAATGCCTACTATAATCACCCAGAAATGTCTGTCCGTCCCGCGCGTGACGTCACTCCACATGAGGCCCACCCTCCTCATAAATATTCATGAGTGGGTGGATTTTTACACACGCAGAGGAAGGTAGAGCTGCATTAAATAATGTATTACATAAAGTCGCTTCAAATACGACGTTTCTTTACAGAAAGTGATGATAAAAATAAATCTACGCAGCAGTGCTCCATCCGTGCGTGACGTCACTGCAAATGAGCCCCCCCCTCCCCCTTCATTAATTTCATGCCCGTATAGAAATTTACACTAACGCACATGAAGGTCGCGCACTCCACATGCCGCACCCCTTCCCCTCATTAATAATCATGAGCGGGTGACATTACCCCTAATGCCACACCCCTCCACAATAAACATGAGGAGGTGACGTCACTCCACATGCTGCACCCCTCCCAAATAACGGGAAAATGTCAAAACTGGGTGGTTTTTAACTTTTGCCGACAAAACTGGATCCCAAATGTCAAAACTGGGTGCACCCTGGGTGGCCAAAAACTTGAGTTTTGGACACTCAGGGTGCACCCAGTTTTGACATTTGTCAAATACACTTGATAATTGTATACTAGCACAGTGTGCCAGCACCCCATTCATCCAAACACTTGGTATTTGTATACTGGCACACTGTGCCAGCACCCCATTCATCTAAACACTTGGTATTAGTATGCTGGCACAGTGTGCCAGCACCATATAACTACACACACGTGATATTTGTACGCTGGCACAGTGTGCCAGCACCCCAACGACCAACATTTCAAGCTACGGCTCGGACTCGGAAGTGAGCTCGGGGCGGGCTTGCGACCAGGCGGGCGCACTGCCACCTTGCGTGATGACCTAGAGTAGTGACTCGCGTCAATACCAAACTTTTGGATTGTTGGTTGATGCTACGCGCTACTGTACACCCTTAAATTTGCCATGCATTCGACCATAGCCCGCCAAACGACCAAGCACAGAGACAAAGGCGACGTCCTTGGGAGATGGACCAGCCTGCTTGACGCTCCTGACCATGGTCCCAATGGTGCGGAACAAACCAACGAATGCGCATCTCGTTGATTGGTCAATCCTTTGGCCCACCGTTACGGTGATTGGCGGAAATATTGTGTGAAAAATCAAATTGCTGGCAATGAAAATAGACATATTGTCTCGTGAAAAATTGAAAGTAGACGTAGAAACGTGATTTTTCACAATCATTTTTCACGAAACAGGTGGAGGAGCGGCTCACATTCGAATGGCAACCCTCCACCCCAAGAAGACTTTTACCACGCGCCGCGAGGCCATCCACGGCATCCAAGACTTTGCTTTGCAACAAGGCAAGTGCGCGGTCCTTGACCTCAAGCGAAGCGGCGGACGGCACGTTGCCATCGTCTGCTCTAGTTCAACACCTTGTTCCTTCAAGGTGAAGCTGACGAAGCTCACGGGGGAACGACGCGGCTTCCGCGTCTCGGCGCTGTGCACGGATCACCACGGCTGCACGGGCACTACCAAGATCACGCAGCGCCAAGTGGAGGCGAACACGACAGCCCGTTTGGCCTTTCGCGCCAACCCCCGTACCTCCGCACCGACTGTCATTGCCCAGGTCGCCGACGTTGCTCGCGTCATTGTCCCGACCCGGATGATGTACCGCGCCAAGGACACGTGCATCGCGGCGAATGAGAGTGCGGCCCATGCAGGCTTCGAGTTCATCAACTCGCTGGTGGAGACGTTCAGCAAGCTCAACGCGACGACCTGCAGTGTGCGAGAAGACGCGGGCATCTTCTGGGGTGCGTTCATCTGCAACCCGATCGCACGCTCGTTGCAGCCAAGTCTTCAACGCGTCGTCGGCATCGACGGGTCGCACATGAAGGCGCGCGCCTACAACGGAACCATGCTCGTCCTCGTTGGGCGCGACGGCAACAACCGCAACGTCCTTCTCGCCGTGGCGCTGGTGCCGTCCGAGACGGCAGCGGCCTACGACTGGTTTCTCAACTGCTGCACGACCAACGACATCGAGCTCGACGGCACGCCGGTCTTCTGCGATCGTGGCACGGGCATCCTAGCCTCCGACTGGAAGGACCTCATGCTCATCCACTGCACGCGGCATTTGATCTGCAACGGCGTGGACAACATCGGCTCCGCGTTCACGCCCGACCTCCAAGGCATCATCTACGATGCCCAAGGGTGCGCCTCCGAGGCCGCGTTCCGCAGCTCCTTGGGCTGCTTGGGCGTAGCTCTGCCTGCGGCGGCCACGTACTACAACAAGATCGACCCCCACACGTGGGCGCTCTACCCGCACCTGCACACGACGCCATTGTACGGCTGGCGCACGACGAACTTTGTGGAGTCCACGAACAGCGAGGCCCTGCCGGCTCGCGAGATGGACCCCTTCCACTTCCTCATGCACCACATGGAAAACATGATGACGACGGCCTTTGCCCACCGCAACAACGCCGAGAAGTGGGCCGCTCAAGGGCGTGTCATTACGCCGTACGCTCAAGGACTCATCGACGCTCAGCAGGCGTTGGCCCCGAGGTACAAGGTCTACGAGAGTACCTCGACGCGTGCATACGTCAAGGATCCAGACGCCTACGCCTCTGCCAAGCGCCGAGTCGATCTCAGCTCTCGGTCGTGCACGTGCGGGTACATGAAGCAGATGGGCTTGCCGTGTCGGCACTACATTCGTGCCCTCATGGCGTTTGGGCGGATGCCCGAGCTCTACGACGCATGTGCGGTGTGTTACCAAGTCTCTGCCATCAACACGACATGGACCTCGGTTGCCGGTATCGAGCTGCCCATTGCCGAGGAGCTGCAACGCGACAACACCATGATGCCACCTCCTCGCCAGAAGAAGGCTGGCCGCCCGAAGAAGCGTCGGATTCGCAACCGTGGCGAAGGTGGCCCATTGGGCCTCACGCGGTGCTCCTTCTGTCGCGCCAAGGGCCACAACAAGCGCTCTTGCCCGTCGAAGTAGTTATATATATGTAACAAACATGTTTTGTTCTAAGTGTGCAGCACCATACTTCTCGACGCAAACACTATCTACCGTTGTTCTACTATAGTAGGTGTAGCATGCAAGCTGGCACACTGTACCAGTATACAAATGGCAAGTTCGTGTATGTTCGCGAGCTGAAAGTGTTACTGTAGTTGCAAGCTGGCACACTGTGCCAGTATACATATGGCAAGTAAGTGTTACTGTAGTAGCGAGCTGGCACACTGTGCCAGTATGCAAACGGGAAGTTTGTGGTGCAAGGTATGGAACATGAGCCACGAGAAACATCATTTGGAACGCTCTAAATCTGTGGCGACATATGGATGAACAAACGCAAGGACCTAAACGTGTACAAAATGATACATTAAATCGTACACCTTCTTCACCCAGTTTTGACATTTGTCCACATTGAACATCACCCAGTTTTGTCATATCAAAAAGCACCACCCTGTTTTGCCTGTCGTTTTCCAAGACCACCCAGTTTTGACATTTGGGATCCAGTTTTGTCGGCAAAAGTTAAAAACCACCCAGTTTTGACATTTTCCCCCCAAATAACCATTAGCGGGTGACGTCACTCCACATGGGGCACCCCCCCCCCCTCATTAATAATCATGAGCTGAACAATTTTTATATTGAATATTTCAGACTTACTGCAATGTACACCCGGACAAAACAGCTAGTACGAAGGATATTTGTCTTTGTCTTGTGTGTGTACGTGTGTGTGGAGCGGTAGTGTAGTGGTGATCGCAATTTTCTACCAACCCAGCAACCGTTGTTGGAGTATCGCTCACGGTACCTGGTGGGGTGTGTATTAAACATCGCCAATGGGGGACAAAGCTGACCAGCCGTGGTGCTGGCCACCCATCCCCTCGTGTGCCAAAGCAGCCTTCATAGGTGCTCGCTAACATCACTTACCCTAACAGTCTACTAAAGGCTATATGGGGAATCGTTGTCGTTTGATTGTATTTGTGTATATATGTGTATGTGTGTTCCTGCTTTTAGGAGCAATAGTGTAGTGATTTGCAACACTCTGCTACAAACTCAGACAGTTCAGAATCAGAATCTTTAT
Source organism: Lethenteron camtschaticum (assembly GCA_018977245.1). Taxonomy (NCBI): domain Eukaryota; kingdom Metazoa; phylum Chordata; class Hyperoartia; order Petromyzontiformes; family Petromyzontidae; genus Lethenteron; species Lethenteron camtschaticum. The sequence goes on along the minus strand of WFAB01001417.1, from coordinate 889 downwards.
TTCGACTGAAGGAATCTGATGATGGCAGGTCAGCAAGTTACAACAACAAACAATACAAACACACGATAGGAGTGGCGGTGATGCCACAACGGCGCACATTGAGGCCACATGAGGTGTCGAAGGCTAGCTGGCAGGAGGTCGTGGGGACACACTCGGGTGCCATGGGTTGACTGCTGTGCCAGGCTAGGTTCAGGAGGAGTTCACAGGACAGAACCAGGTGGCTTGGGTTGACTGAGACGACTCAGTCTGAGATGGGGCGCCACAATTGCGAGATGTTAACTACCTCGCCTGGTATATAGGAGGACGTGGGTTCGATTCTGACCCTGACAACGTCTGTATATTTGGAGTCTGCATGTTCTCCTTATGGTGGTTTGGATTTTGTCCGGGTCCTACTATTTTTGCCTCCACATTTAGAAACATGCATTTTAAGTATGTGGCTGCTATACATGTATACATGATCACCCACTTCATTGGGCTTTTATTTGTGTCCAGTCGCTTCTGAAAAAGAGCTATATAGGTAAGGAGTCCTTACCTGGTAAAATCAATAGTTTAGTTGTATAGACTGGTAGATATGTGCCACTCGACACGCTCATGCACAGTGCACATTCTGACACCCTCATTGCCCCTCGCATCTCGCCATCCACTCGTTGGAGAGATTCAGGGGCGAGCGTGGGGTGTGAGTGTCGCAGTGCGTGAAGAAGAGGAATGGAGACGCGGGTTTTATAACCTCTGTTGTGAAAACCTCTCGTTTATGCCATTTATTGATTTGTTCATTCATATTTTGATTGATATTTTCGCCATTCATGTGACTATCCATGTGTAATTATTGTCCAGCGGTGTGACAAGCAGTTGGTGTGAATGACGCAATGTACAAGGTGTCCCATCAGTC